>WNWK01013495.1:0-55114 GCA_009830355.1 Cherax destructor
CCACCATCACTTGTTTTTGTTTCTTATAACTATAGAATTTACTTATCTGTTATTTCTGCTTCTCAGGACCTCTGGCAATTTTCACTACTGCCAATCCTTGTAGTATATTTCCATATGCTATACCATATCTTTTAAGCTATACTGGGGATTTATTACTATTTCTCTTACTACAGGTTTGGTTCACTGTGTCACTGCACATATATATCCTTGCCACTCGCTATATTACTTAGTTAGTTCAATATATGTTTGTTAATTTTCACCTCCGAATTTGGATGTATCTGGCAATAATTCGCTGGTCTCCAGGCCTATTCCCACCGTAACGGTTGCTCCACCGGCACTCTAGAATTTACACTATAGTCTATATTTTTTTCCTATTTACTGTTCACTGCGATTTCTCTTATGTTGGTTCAAATGCGTATATGCACTTTATGGTTACACACGCTTAATTCTGGCACTGTGTCTCCTCAGCTACTATCAGTAAACGCAATTTAAGACCATAGCCACTCCATGACCAGTCTACCATGTAGACAGGCCAGCCTTGGTGTCTGCTATACTGGTGGCCCTAATCCAGGAAGTCTGGCCATGATAGTTTATTTATCTTGCTCAGTGTCTGCAGGATCGAGCCTACACCACTCCTAATGCTCAATGACTATGCGGGTTTAGCGTTTCATGTAATATAAAAACCTTGTCAAATGTTCTTGAAACTGTTTACTGTACTGGACTTTCTTCCATGACTCGGAACCTGACTTCATTGTTGACTGCCTAATCCAGCAGGCTATTGCTGCTAGCAGTCCGCAGGTATCAACACTAACTGCTGCTACCATTACTGAGAACACAACTGCAATATAGGAAAACAAACTCGCCCGTTCATACCATATCGACAATAAAGATACCAATTGCTACACATCAATAAAATGATACTATCTTAAGAACACAATACAAGTCAGAGACAGTATTATTATTATAATCAAATAGAAGCGCTAAACCACAAAGATCTCAGAGACAGTAAGTTACACGATTCTACCAACCGTGTCTTTGTTTTCTCATTCCATTTTCTAATATTTAGTGTCGTGGAAAGTGGTCCCAGGAACATTATAAAGGTGACTTAAGTGAATTCATTTTTACACCGTTCAATTTATTTTGTTATTGTACTTCAGCTCAGCTCTCAGCACAGAACTCTGATAAGTTACTACCCCTGCCCTCAGAACTCTGATAAGTTACTACCCCTGCCCTCAGAACTCTGATAAGTTACTACCCCTGCCCTCAGAACTCTGATAAGTTACTACCCCTGCCCTCAGAACTCTGATACGTTACTACCCCTGCCCTCAGAACTCTGATACGTTACTACCCCTGCCCTCAGAACTCTGATACGTTACTACCCCTGCCCTCAGAACTCTGATAAGTTACTACCCCTGCCCTCAGAACTCTGATACGTTACTACCCCTGCCCTCAGAACTCTGATACGTTACTACCCCTGCTCTCAGAACTCTGATAAGTTACTACCCCTGCCCTCAGAACTCTGATAAGTTACTACCCCTGCCCTCAGAACTCTGATACGTTACTACCCCTGCCCTCAGAACTCTGATAAGTTACTACCCCTGCCCTCAGAACTCACTCTTCAGAACTGCCCTCAGAACTCTGATAAGTTACTACCCCTGCCCTCAGAACTCACTCTTCAGAACTGCCCTCAGAACTCTGATAAGTTACTACCCCTGCCCTCAGAACTCACTCTTCAGAACTGCCCTCAGAACGCTGATAAGTTACTACCCCTGCCCTAAGAACTCACTCTTCAGAACTGCCCTCAGAACTCTGATAAGTTACTACCCCTGCCCTAAGAACTCACTCTTCAGAACTTCCCTCAGAACTCTGATAAGTTACTACCCCTGCCCTAAGAACTCACTCTTCAGAACTGCCCTCAGAACTCTGATAAGTTACTACCCCTGCCCTAAGAACTCACTCTTCAGAACTGCCCTCAGAACTCTGATAAGTTACTACTCCTGCCCTCAGAACTCTGATAAGTTACTACTCCTGCCCTCAGAACTCTGATAAGTTACTACCCCTGCCCTAAGAACTCTCTCTGATAAGTTACTACCCTTGCCCTCAGAACTATCTATCAGCTACTACCCCTGCCCTCAGAACTATCTATCAGCTACTACCCCTGCCCTCAGAACTATCTATCAACTACCCCTGCCCTCAGAACTATCAACTACCCCTGCCCTCAGAACTATCAACTGCTACCCCTGCCCTCAGAACTATCAACTGCTACCCCTGCCCTCAGATTTATCTATCAACTGCTACCCATGCCATCAGAACTATGTATCAACTGCTACCCCTGCCCTCAGATTTATCTATCAACTGCTACCCCTGCCATCAGAACTATGTATCAACTGCTACCCATGCCCTCAGAACTATCTATCAGCTACTACCCCTGCCCTCAGCAGGCCACTTACATCAGTCGACCAACACTCAGATACCTATTAACTGTTAGGTGAACTTGGGCAGCCAGTGTAAGAAAATTAACCTATGCGTCTGTGTATACATAATATCAAAACACAGGAACGATGTTCGGGGAGTGGGGGGAAACAGAGGAAACACGTAATTAAACACCGTATAAAGAACAGTGTATACAAGCATGATAAAAGGTGGGAAGTAATGCCAGAATAGGTATTATAGGTAGTGGTAAAACAGCACGTGTTGAATGTATGGTAATGAGGTTTAATCCAAGAAATTTGATGATAGCTCCAATTTATTCGATCAAGAGCCTTTTATCAACATCGAGGCCCCATCCTCCCCTACCCTGATAAGTGAATATTGTTATTATATTAAATCCTACGGATTTAGCGCTCTTTTGAGTCACCCACCAAGAAAGAGCAACTCAAAAAAGAAAACACATTCACCATCATTCATCAAATAGCTATTTCACCACACGTGACCAAACGTCACACTTAAGATTACCCCTCTTACTGTAGCATCCTCACCCATCCTTCAGAGTACAGCCACTGTACTTCCCATCTCCAGGACTGTAACATCCTCACCCATCCTTCAGAGTACAGCCACTGTACTTCCCATCTCCAGGACTGTAACATCCTCACCCATCCTTCAGAGTACAGCCACTGTACTTCCCATCTCCAGGACTGTAACATCCTCACCCATCCTTCAGGGTGCAGCCACTGTACTTCCCCACCTCCAGGACTGTAACATCCTCACCCATCCTTCAGGGTGCAGCCACTGTACTTCCCCACCTCCAGGACTGTAACATCCTCACCTATCCTTCAGGATGAAGCCACTGTACTTCCCCACCTCCAGGACTAACATCCTTCAGAGTGCAGGTACTGTACTTCCCACCTCCAGGACTGTAACTTCCTCACCCATCCTTCAGAGTGCAGGCTCTGTACTTCCCACCTCCAGGACTGTAACTTCCTCACCCATCCTTCAGAGTGCAGGCTCTGTACTTCCAACCTCTTGAAATGCAACGATCCTCACACCTTCAGTACCAGAACTGCAACAATTCCCACTCTTCCCCTTCAGTGTGCAGGCACTGTACTTCCCACTTCCAGGATTCAAGGCCGGCTAACCGGTTTTCCAGAATCCCTTCACGTTACCTTCCTCAAGATATAAAAAACCACTTGCCTGCACTCACTCCGATCTAACATGCTCACACAAGCTTGCAGGATGCTCAAGTACCTAGCACTATAAAACTCTCTTCCTTAACTCTCTAAATTATACCTTTGATAACTCCACACTGTCTTATAATTTCAACGCTGCGCGTTCTCTGTATAATATGCAGACCGCACAGCGCCTAGAGCAGGGCTACTCAATTGGCGGCCCGCGGTCCGAATCCGGACCTTTTGAGTGTTGTAGTTGGACCGCGGGCTTCAGGAGAAAGCTTAGTTAAATAACAGCTGTTACCACGTTCAGGATCAGGAGGTACACAAGAGCGGGATTAATACATTGTCTGAATGGAATGCATACACTGAGTGGAATACGGTATTCTAGCATAGCTAAATAGTGATAGTTTCTTCCATTCAATGGTAATTCATATTGGTAATTATCACTTGTGCAATGAAATTGACTTTTTTGGCATTTTGGAAAAAGGAGTTTGGCCCCATACAGGCTGGGAAGTCTGGCGACCCTGGTGCTCGTAATTTTCATAGAAAATGATGAGTACACTGACTTATACTCGGATTTGTTGCTTTTCATGATTGCGTGTAAGAAATGTATCCGGACCTTTGCATACATTGGTACTTGTACAAGTGGATCTTTGCTCATAGTAGTTGAGCAGCCCTGGTCTAGAGGATATGTTGATGTATCACTTCTGGGTTGTGATAAATAGTTTTGAAAACCCACTAGTTGAAGTTTGAGACACTTATGCAACATATGGGAATCTTTATTGATGAAACGTTTCGCCACACAGTGGCTTCATCAGTCTAATACAAAGCAGAGAGGTGTAAGAAGAGGAGGAGTTTGAGGTAATCAGTCCCTCGGCCTGGAATAGATGTGTTCAGTCCATAAATCTTGTAGAAAGACTACAGTATATAAGCCACTCCTCCGGCCATATGCTGTACTTTCCACAAGAGTGATGAACTGAACACGTCGATTCCAGGCTGAGGGACTGATTACCTCAAAATCCTCTTCTCCTTACACCTTTCTGCTTTGTATTAGACTGATGAAGCCACTGTGTGGCGAAACGTTTCTTTAATAAAGATTCCCATACGTTGCATAAGTGTCTCAATCTTCAACTGCTGGGTTGGTCAAGGTCGTGTCTACAATATGTCTAGCACACTCCTACCAGGTTAAAAGTGGAAACAGAAGATATGGTGGCCAAGTTACGTCTGGGTACCAGGTATACATGTTGTACATGAATGGTATACAATACCGACAAGATGAAAGTTAGATACACGTGTAACATCTGGGTATTTTTATTGTAGACGTTTCGCCCACAAGTGACTTTATCAATACAGATTCTAGGACATAACTTGAAGACAGTAGAACTATATACAAAAGATGAGGTAATCAGTCTCTCAGCCTTGGAGTTGGTGTGAAGAGCACCGTAGTTGAAGAGATTCTGGAGCATAGGTTAGGTTAGGTGGCTGGCGCTTATATAGGCGTCAGTGGATTGGGATGAGTAGTAGACGAGAGCATATGCCCTCGTCTGCTATGGTGTACTAATTTCGTGGCGGTATGTTTACACAGAATTAGTGGCGCTACCAATAAACTGGTCAGTGTGGGCAAAAATCTGGTAATCTATTAGATTAAACTTTAAAATATGGGCAGAACACAGTTGTGAAGAGTGCAGCTGAGAGGACAAACATGTCTCTGGTATATGGATGAACGTGGTTCACGCAGATCATTGAGTCCGATTAATAAGTCAGCCCCATAGAGCAAATAGCTACCACATTCGCATTTGTTAGTAGACACTGCCGTGTATAGCAGATCAGAGCAGTATTTGCTTTTTACCACGCTCCTACCTTAAGGTTAACCTCACCACTGAACTGATCATGTGACCCGTCTCAGGTGATTTTTAACTTGATGAATGCAACAAGACTGGCTCAATTATCTTGACTCTTCCAGAGTTCTCAAGACCAGTTTATTTTTCTCTCTCTCCTCATAATGTACACTCTTTATCTCGGGGACTAATCTGGTTGTAAACCTTTGGACCCCTCCAAGTTTCTGAACGTGCCTGATTAGGTAGAGGCTCCACGTGGGTGTGTATATTCTAAAATGGGCCTAACATAGGTTGTGCACAGAGTCTTAAAGGATTTTTTATCGAGATTCCTGACTGTTATTTTGAGATTCGCTAGCCTCATATAGGCTTCCGAAGTAATACATTTGACATGCTCTTCTGTCGATATGTTTGTTGTGATGTTCAACAAGACACTACAGAAGGATCAAGTACCTGATTGCTGCAAAATAGTTAATTTAATATATAAATTAAAAAAAATCGATAGACAGGGGATCATTTACAGGAAGGTGTAACTAATATACAGCCTCTCCAAAGCAACAGAACATTAGTATTATTACATTCATGTTGAAAGTCTAAACCAGTAGGTGTCTTATAGAAGCGAGGAATAGGAGGTAATTAGTGTGATACGAGGTAATTAGTTTGACACCGTAATGCCGTTTACTGGCATTACGGTGCCTCCCATGAAGGGAAGTAATGGAGCAGATTGTCAGAAGGAAGATAATGAAACACCTGGAGGGTGATGACCAAAAAGATTAAAGAATGGGAGCTCCTGCCTGATGAATGTAAAGAAGCTCTATGACAGCTACTGAGATAAAGCAGGAGAGACAGGGATGGGCGACGATCATTATGAAAGTCCCCTCAAAGATCAGTACTAGGACCACTACTATTACTTAAGTACTCTTTGCCAGTGACCTAACACACGGGATCGAAATGTCTCTCTCTTTACACGCACACACTGTGGAACTATTACGTAAACTGCGAAGGAGAGGGAAAAAAGAGTCTCTCCAGGGAGATTAAGACAGGTTGTTGTAATGAACAAAATAGTCGCTGGAGGTCAAAATGCTTCGCTTTGCACTTATTCAGGTTGGAGGGGAGACCAAACTGGTAAACGAAATATCAGTTAAAGAAAATAAGGCGAGTGATCAAAACAAACATATCACCGAAGCAGCACATCAACCGTATAAGTCGACACTCTATGTGAAGCTAAAGAATCTCAGAATAGCCTTTAGTAACCTCAATAATGAATTATTTACAACTCTGTGTACACGTCAGGACCATCTTAAGATACACAGCACCTGCGTGGGTCCCCCATCTGATCAAGCATGTTGAGAAGTTTGTAAAGATCCAAAGATTTTCAACCAAACTAAACCAATAGCTGAGGGGGTGTGCACTACGAAAGACAAAAAGAGCGGCTAAGACTGAAGACTCGTGGCTCGCAAATACAAATCGATGAGTACACACACAAGCAGCTCACCTCATCAACAATATAAAGAGTCTGGAAAGTCAAAAGAAATTTGACAAAACGCCGGTCCCAGACCTTGAAGAAGGTTAGATAAAAAGACAAGCAGAGAGAACTAAAACTCGGATTACTAGCTGGCCGAAGAAGTATCATTAATATACTCAAGAGCGCTAAATACTTACGGATCATACAGCGCGGTATATATAAAGATAATGGAGGGTAACCCCATATATAGATTTAGATAGAGGGACAACAAAGGTCGACATTAGAGAGAATAACCACACCACTCTCCATGATCAAGACCCAGCCCAAGAGCTGAAGTCTTTGAATTATACTCGCAATTCAGCTTTTAGGCCGAGGGGGAAGTGGAGGTGAAGGAAGTGGCTGAGGAAGTAGTGAAGGAAGTGGCTGAGGAAGTAGTGAATGAAGTGGCTGAGGAAGTGGAGGTGAAGGAAGTGGCTGAGGAAGTGGAAGTGAAGGAAGCAGAGGTGGCATCCCAAGTGGCCTGAGATGTGTGTGTGAGAGAGACCTGGCAGCAGCAGCAGCAGCAGCTGTGTTAAAGCTACAGGGCTGGTCAGTGACCCAGGGTCCCGCTCTCCTGCTGCTGCTGCTGTCCAACTGACTGTACTCAAGTAACCCTTCCCTTACTTAGCACATTCTCGCACCAACACGGATACGCGTTCACAATTTAACCTTCTCTAATTTTCTTCGGCAACCTCGCTGCCAGTTGTCCTAATTTTCTTGTGGTTAAATATACGTTGTTTACTTCCTACTACAAGCATTACCTCTACCACTGCTTTCCACTTCCTTCTTTCTTCCTCCCTTTGTCCTGTCCCTGTCTTCCTCTCCTATATATATACTGGCTCCCTCACCTTCGTGTGTTGGTGTCACTAGTCAATAGTCAAGTCCGGCCGAAACGTCGTCATAGTTTCTTTCTATGTGCGGGTTGTGTATTAACTTAATTTAAAATAAAGGAAATAGTATTTGAGGAAAAGAGGATGATTTGTAAGACTATCTAATCTACCCATAAAATTATGTATGAGATCTGCCTCCACCACTTTAACACAGTTAATTCCACTTTCAAAATATCCTGAGACCGAAGAAGTAATTCCTAATTCCCATGTGAATCATTCGTGGTTTTTAATTTTTTTCAACGTCCCCTTGTACCTGGTCCTCGCATTGTACAAAAAAAATGTCCTTTTCCGTCTTAAGCCCTCTTGAGTATTTTGGTAGATTGTAATCATATTCCCTCTTGTCCTCCTCTGTTCTAAAGGTCTGATGAGTTCTTTTAGTCTCTCTTCATAATGTTTCCCCTCGTAGCTCTGTGACTAGTTTGGTTGCAAACCTCTTCACCCTTTCAAGTATTTGAACATGTATACTCAGATGGGGGCTCCAAGCTGGTCCTGCATATTTTAAGATTGGCCTGACGTTCACTGTGTACGTAGTGTGTGCAGGACGGGGCACCCACGTTTGTAATTACCTGATCTACTGCCTAGATCAAACTGCTCGCCTTGTCTCGCCAGTGTCAAGTGACCCAATCCAATCAACCAAGCTGAAAGAAAGAGAAAGAGAAAGAGAGAGAGAGAGAGATGGAGAACAACTTGTAGCTACAGTGGTACAGTAATGCTTCTGGAACCCTGCCGTCCTGTGTTAATGTATCATTACTATTTCTAAACCTTTGCAACAGTTGTTGCACACAACCTCCTGCCACTTATCCACCACAACATTTGTAAATAAACATTTCCTGCAAGTGTTTCGCCACCACAGTCTAGTGCTGCAACATGTATGTGTGTAATGAACACAATGTATAATAATACTGATACAGCTATGAATTCACTGTTCACGTACAACATAACAGTTAAGATCAATAACACCGGTTTAGTTATTAGTATTTTTTCTTCTGCTAGGTCGTTGTATATACATGAACAAAAATGAGATTTTTGACACCGAAGCAACTACTTGATTATGCATCTTATTTTCATCATCTAGACGTAGCACAAAATACATTTAGACACCCAAGAGATCTCAGAAAAAAATCGGAAAAAGTTTTTCCTGTCATTTTAGCATATGCATAAACTGAGTCTGAAGTCAGAATTAACCCTTCACGTAAGATATTGGTAACAAACATGGTTCTTTGTTATAGGTATAAACTTGAATACACCTCTGATGAAAGCCAAGCGTCTGTCTGTTTACATGTATAAAAATGAATCGTGCGCATCATGTCTGCTTGTCAGGAGGAATCAGAGAGCATCAGGTGTGCTCTGTTCGTCAGTGTTAAGATATGTTCATTGTGTACATTGGTGTTTATTTCCCTTAAACTGAATTTCAATGACACATACACACATATATGTATTTACATTAGATTTATTTTATTCTGTTTTATGAAATATCTATTTCAGATTACCGTAAACAGACGGGGATGCCCGACAAGTATATACCCCGTGATCAACGAGGTGATCAAGATAAAACATGGACTCAACATGGACTCCACACACACATGCTGTACTGTTCGTACCTCTGGACTGTACATCAATGTTATTTGCAGTCCCAATGGTGTGGTGAGAACCGAAGACTCACTGAATGACTGTCACTTCTGCAAGTTTAATGTGGTTGATTTTTCGAAAAAAAAAAAAAACAAGATAACATGTCCAGATTGTGAGTCGGTATTAAAACCTGTGGCACATAGTGAGGACACTCCTGCACCTGTTGCTTATGACACTGAACAAAGTAGTAGTGTAGAAACTGATAACACTGATCTTTATGAAACACCAAAATTTGCGACTTTGAAACAAGCTCACCTAATTACTCCACAGGAGTTAAATGACCTTATCAGGGACAAGGACCTATCGCGCTTACAAAGAATGGAACATTTTAGCAGAAGAGACAAGAACATCTCATTTTCGTGCACTATATAATAGTTTGGTGGCATTTTATCACATGGTGCGTGCTTCTGCACTGATATGAATGCTCTTATGAAGGGCCTGAGCTATGAATACCATGCTGATGAATGAAGACTATTCACCGATTCCAGGAAGGATAGTTTGAAAGCAGTGTTCCTTCAAAGCGACAACGTAAAACCATCTGTTTACCTGGAGAGAATTCCAGGGGTCAACGCCCCTGCGGCCCGGTCTGTGACCAGGCCTGTGCCAGTGCCAGTGTTTCACGCTGTGGAAATACAGGAAACATACGAGTCCATGGCAACTCTACTCAGACTAACAAAATACAACGACCACAAGTGGAATATATATGGTGACCGACTTAATTACACAAACCACATGTGCTTTCTTTGTTATGGAATATTTATGACTATGCTAACCACTACAGGATGAAAGAATGGCCGCCAAGAACACATCCTATTCCAGCAAAGTTCAACATATAGCATTAATGCGTCCTCAAAAGATATTTCTTCCACCGCTGCATATAAAATTAGACCACAAATACGTGAACTGTTACCACACTCGGCCTTCCTTTCAAATTGATCCCAATGGAACTGGAGGCATGGGAAGCTTTCATACAGGCTGTCCAGAGCTTATTAGGAAGGCACAGAGCTTACAGTTATGCAAAGCAAGATAGAAACCTGTGCACAACATGACAGAAGACGCTATACAGCACAGGGTTGCCGTATGTCTTTGAAAATACACTTTCTTCATTCACACCTGAACTACTGTCCATCTTATCTTGGTGTTGTTAGTGCTCAGCATGGTGAAATGTTTCATATCAGTACACTGGAAGTACGCTATCAGGATATCAGTACACTGGAAGTACGCTATCAGGATATCAGTACACTGGAAGTACGCTATCAGGATATCAGTACACTGGAAGTACGCTATCAGGATATCAGTACACTGGAAGTACGCTATCAGGATATCAGTACACTGGAAGTACGCTATCAGGATATTATTACACTGGAAGTACGCTATCAGGATATCAGTACACTGGAAGTACGCTATCAGGATATCAGTACACTGGAAGTACGCTATCAGGATATCAGTACACTGGAAGTACGCTATCAGGATATTAGTACACTGGAAGTACGCTATCAGGATATCAATACACTGGAAGTACGCTATCAGGATATCAATACACTGGAAGTACGCTATCAGGATATCAATACACTGGAAGTACGCTATCAGGATATCAATACACTGGAAGTACGCCTATCCAGGAATCAATATACATAGAAGTACGCTATCAGGATATTAGTACACTGGAAGTATGCTATCAGGATATCAGTACACTGGAAGTACGCTATCAGGATATCAGTACACTGGAAGTACGCTATCAGGATATCAATACACTAGAAGTACGCTATCAGGATATTAGTACACTGGAAGTACGCTATCAGGATATTAGTACACTGGAAGTCGCTATCAGGATATCAGTACACTTGGAAAGTACATGCCATCAGGATATTAGTACACTGGAAGTACGCTATCAGGATATCAATACACTAGAAGTACGCTATCAGGATATTAGTACACTGGAAGTACGCTATCAGGATATCAATACACTAGAAGTACGCTATCAGGATATTAGTACACTGGAAGTACGCTATCAGGATATTAGTACACTGGAAGTACGCTATCAGGATATTAGTACACTGGAAGTACGCTATCAGGATATTAGTACACTGGAAGTACGCTATCAGGATATCAATACACTAGAAGTATGCTATCAGGATATCAATACACTGGAAGTACGCTATCAGTATATTAGTACACTGGAATCGCTATCAGGATATAATACACTGGAATCGCTATCAGTATATTAGTACACTGAATCGCTATCAGGATATAATACTAATGCTATCAGATATAGTACATAATCGCTATCAGATATTAGTACACTGAAGTACGCTATCAGGATATTAGTACACTGGAGTACGCTATCAGGATATAATACACTGAGACGCTATCAGTATATTAGTACACTGGAGTACTATCAGGATATCAATACACTGAATACGCTATCAGGATATTAGTACCTGAAGTCGCTATCAGGATATTATACACTGGAATCGCTATCAGATATTAGTACACTGGAAGTCGCTATCAGGATATTAGTACACTGGAAGTCGCTATCAGATATTATACACTGGAAGTACGCTATCAGGATATCAATACACTGGAAGTACGCTATCAGTATATTAGTACACTGGAAGTACGCTATCAGGATATCAATACACTAGAAGTACGCTATCAGGATATTAGTACACTAGAAGTATGCTATCAGGATATTAGTACATGGAAGTACGCTATCAGGATATTAGTACACTGGAAGTACGCTATCAGGATATCAACACTGATACGCTATCAGTATATTAGTACACTGGAATACGCTATCAGGATATCAATACACTGAAGTACGCTATCAGGATATTGTACACTGAAGTAGCTATCAGGATATTAGTACACTGGAAGTACGCTATCAGATATTACACTGATCGCTATCAGGATATTAGTACCTGAAGTACGCTATCAGATATTAGTACACTGAGTGCTATCAGGATATATACACTGATCTATCAGGATATTGTACACTGGATCGCTATCAGTATTAGTACACTGGTCGCTATCAGATATATACAGATCGCTATCAGGATATAGTACATGTACGCTATCAGATATTAGTACACTGAAGAGTATCAGGATATTAACTGATGCTTCAGGATAGTACACGAGTACGCTATCAGATATTAGTACACTAATCCATCAGATATACACTGAATCGCTATCAGATATCAGTACAAATACGCTATCAGGATATTAGTACACTGGAACGCTATCAGGATATATACACTGAGTACTATCAGGATATGTACTGAATCGCTATCGATATCAGTACACTAATCGTATAATTCATCTGGATGCTATCAGTATAGTACTAAGTCGCTATCAGGATATCAGTACACTGGAAGTACGCTATCAGGATATCAGTACACTGGAAGATATCGCTATCAGGATATCATACACTGGAAGTAGCTATCAGTATATCAGTACACTGAAGTACGCTATCAGGATATCAGTACACTGGAAGTACGCTATCAGATATCAGTACACTGGAAGTACGCTATCAGTATATCAGTACACTGGAAGTACGCTATCAGGATATCATACACTGGAGTACGCTATCAGTATATCAGTACACTGGAAGTACGCTATCAGGATATCAGTACACTAGAAGTACGCTATCAGGATATCAGTACACTGGAAGTACGCTATCAGGATATCATACACTGGAAGTACGCTATCAGGATATCAGTACACTGGAAGTACGCTATCAGATATCAGTACACTGGAAGTACGCTATCAGGATATCAGTACACTGAAGTACGCTATCAGGATATAGTACACTGAAAGCGCTATCAGGATATCAGTACACTGGAAGTACGCTATCAGGATATCAGTACACTGGAAGTACGCTATCAGGATATCAGTACACTGGAAGTACGCTATCAGGATATCATACACTGGAAGACGCTATCAGGATATCAATACACTGGAATACGCTATCAGGATATCAGTACACTGGAAGTACGCTATCAGGATATCAGTACACTGGAATGCGCTATCAGGATATCATACACTGGAAAGCTATCAGGATATCAATACACTAGAGTAGCTATCAGGATATCATACACTGGAAGTACGCTATCAGATATAGTACACTGGAATACGCTATCAGGATATCAGTACACTGGAAGTACGCTATCAGGATATAGTACACTGGAAGTACGCTATCAGGATATCAATACACTAGAATCGCTTCATATGCAGAAGTAGTATCAGGATATCATACACTGAGTAGCTATCAGATATATACACTGGAAGTACGCTATCAGATATATACACTGGAATACGCTATCAGGATATCATACACTGGAAGTAGCTATCAGTATATCAGTACACTGGAAGTACGCTATCAGATATCATACACTAAAGTAGCTATCAGGATATCAGTACACTGGAATCGCTATCAGTATATCAGTACACTGAATCGCTATCAGGATATCATACACTGGAAGTCGCTATCAGTATATAGTACACTGGAAATACGCTATCAGATATCATACACTAGATCGCTATCAGGATATCATACACTGGAAGACGTATCAGTTGATATCAGTACACTGGAAGTACGCTATCAGGATATATACATGGAATGCTATCAGGATATTACACTGGAAGTACGCTATCAGTATATAGTCACTGGAAGTACGCTATCAGGATATCAATACACTGAGATACGCTATCAGATATCATACACTGAAGTACGCTATCAGGATATATACACTGGAAGTACGCTATCAGTATATTAGTACACTGGAAGTACGCTATCAGGATATCAGTACACTGGAAGTGCTATCAGATAAGTACACTGAAGCTATCAGGATATCAATACACTGGAAGTACGCTATCAGGTATATAGTACACTGGAAGTCGCTATCAGGATATCAATACACTGAAGTACGCTATCAGGATATAGTACACTGGAAGTACGCTATCGGATATTCAGTACACTGGAAGTACGCTATCAGGATATAATACACTAGAAGTACGCTATCAGGATATAATACACTGGAAGTACGCTATCGTATATATACACTGGAAGTACGCTATCAGGATATCAATACACTAGAAGTACGCTATCAGGATATGAATACACTAGAAGTACGCTATCAGGATATCAATACACTGGAAGTACGCTATCAGGATATTTCCAATCTCAACATGGTTTAAGACTACTACTGGGGGTTTTCAGAGCCACCACTGTACGTTATAAGAGTAAAGCCAAATGCCTAAAACATTTTTAAATATTTTCTACCTCCAGTGAGAATGTTGTTTGATGTCCTTGAAACATTCTTAAGCAGTTACTTTATAACAGGAAGTTATGACTCATTATATTACCTGTGCTGTAAAACTTTGATGGAACACGATTTATAAATAAACAATTCTTGCAATCATAAGTTTTTCAATAAATACATGTATTACAAATTAATGCAATTTTCTGTCACTTAGGATATTAGCTATGATTTCTGTTATATTTTTTCAATAATTAGATACCTTGCCCCCCAGCCTGGAGAAGTAAGTTTGATGTGGTTAGTCCCTGAGCCTTGGTGTGTGTTCACTTATGGAGCTGAACACACTAAAGCTGAGGGACTGACCACCACATTAATCGAAGCTATGGATTGAACACGCAGCATACACGTTATTACACTGTAGGCGAAGGAGACTATATAATTTATATTTTATGTAAAACGCTAAACTCGTCTGATTCATACAGTCCAAAGTATGATGGCTTGATCCTCCGTCCGGCAACCCCGCGACTCTCCTGAGCAGGGTACTGCAAGGTCGGTGAAGCAGCAAGGCCCAATGACCTTAGCAGCGCGTGGCCTTGTGATATGCTTCAGTACACACCTCGAGGTAAACACAAGCACCTCATGTTTATAATCTAGAGTGCAATGATGAGACTTAACTACTCCTGGAAGGCCAAGACAGCGTCTTCTCGAAGCTGCCTCGCATAATGAGCTTATAAATATATATATATATATATATATATATATATATATATATATATATATATATATATATATATATATATATATATATATATATATATATATATATATATATATATATAATGGCGAAGCTATGTTTGCATTAAGTTATACAAAATTAATTTAATGTGACCACTGCAATATTATTAAAACTTAATTAACTCCAGTACAATGAGAACGGAGACTCAAGCCTCCGCCACCCCTGTCACTGAATGGCCCACCATTACTACTACTACTACTAATAATAATTATTATTATTACAAAATTACCCCTATGACTAGTACATCATCCACAATTGTGGTTCATTAGGGATTAAGGAGTGCTAAACAAAACATGATATAAATTACAAAAATAAGTTACATTGTTACAATATGCAACTGAGAGTTAGGGAGATGACAGAGCAACATCTCTTAAGCAACAGCTGAGAGTTAGAGACGATAAGAGGAGCTTCTCCCAAGCAACAACTAGCAACACTTACTGCCAAAGTAGCAAAGTGAACCACCTGTTGCTGAATACAACACAGCATCACCAAGCGTACTGCAGCATAAGATTAGCAAAGGTTCTCCAGTCAAGAACATTTAAGAAAACTAACATAGCTAAGCTAGGAGTGTTCATGCCAATTTTTAAGACACTCAGGACTCACTCTTCTCCCAGGAGGTGCATCCCTCAGCGTCGACGGGCTGGGCAGGTGGGCGGCAGAGGGTGTCGATCACGCCCACACACAGGTTACTCAGCACCACCATCTTTACCTCGCCGCGCGCCGCCCACACCACCACTGCCACCAATACCACCACTGCCGCCGCCGCCGCTACACCTATGCCACTGATTATGTACATAAACAGTCCACACACACACCGTTCCGTCTACCAACATCAATTTTTTTCCTTCATCTACTTGAATACGCTACACCAACGTTGAGGAGGAGGTTAATGTACTAACATCACAGACACTGATCACTAGAATCCCGATGATACCAAGAGAGAGCCCTGAGTAGCGGTGGGTTTGGGCGAGCGAGCCAGCCAGAAGTGAGGGGGGTGAGAATGCTGCACCTACCACTGCTGCTGCTGCTGCTGCTGCTGGCGGAGTCGTCGCCGTCATTGATCACGGGCCAAGGCGGCGGGGGGTCCTGACACACAGGAAAAACCTGCGGCATGCTGAGAGCCACCACCAGCAGGAGGCACTCGTCAAGGTGCCACTGTGAGGGATGGTAGTTATCCCTCGTCACCGTCCAGCAACACCACTAAGTTGACTGACATACTGACACCGGAAGTGGGTGTTACACACACACACACACACACACACACACACAATCATCAAAGGGACCTAACAAAATGCCATCATGGATTTTGCGAGAGGGCGCAAAAGCCCTACATGAAAAAAACAGCTAAAATCTACAGGTCAAAGAACACGGGACAATTGCCGAAGATCTGGAAGACAGCGAAGGTAGTCCCGATGTTTAAGAAAGACGAGAGGCAGGCAACGTTTAACAAATGCAGATTATGTAAGGTAATGGAAAAGTTAATCAGGAGAGTGGTGGAACATTTGGAGAGAGGTGTTTTGATAAACAATAACAACCACGGGTTTAGAAACGGCAAATTATATCTCGCGGACCTATTGGAGCTTTATGACACAGAAGCGAGGCAGAAGAGAGGGATGGGTGACCTGCATATTCTTGGACTGTAAGAAGGCATTTGATATTGTGTCACATAAGACCGGGACAAAAACATGAGAAAACGGCAGGAATAACAGGGAATGCATTACAGTTAATCAAAAAGTACCTTAGAGGAAGGAGACAAAGGGTGACTGTCCGAGAATATATGTCAGTATTTAAAAGTGTAACAAGAGTGCTCTTCAAGGATCAGTATTGGCACCGGTATTGTTTCTGGTATAGGTAAACGACATATCAGAAGAGACAGATGTCTCCCTGTGTGCAAGTAATGCAAAATGAAGAGAATAAAAACCTATGAGGACAAGGAAAGGACCTGGACAAACTGCAAGATTGCTCAGACAACTGGCTGCTTGAATCTGAACCCAGCAAATGCAAGGTGATGCAAACCTCACTCAGAGAGACCTAGGGGTGAGCTTAACGCCGAGCATATCACCAGACACACTTTAATCGAATAACCTCTGCAACGAATACTCGCTGGGCAAATCTAGAACAGTTTTCAGGAATCTCAATTCATTCACGGCCGTATATACGACACGTGCCATAAAGCATGTAAAGAAACTGGAGAAAGTGCAGAGGTTTGCAACAAAATTAGTTCCACAGCTAAGGATAATGAACTATGAGGAGAGGCTAAAGGAAGTGAACTTGATTTTAAACAGAAAAAAAAAACAGAGGAGACATGATAAGGACATGCAAATTACTCAGAGGAATTAGGAGAATGGACAGATATTTACTATTAAGAGGGAAATGTGTACACAAGGGCACAGTTGGAAGTTAGACACTATTTCTTCAGCCTCAGGGTGGTCACTTAGTAGAGTAACTTGGACGAAGCAGTAGTGAAGGATCTAAACATATTTTTAAATAAGAGGAATGACAGGGCCCACGAGGCTGGGAGGAAATAAATCTAGCAAGCTGAGACCCGGTCCCTGCAACCACAAATAAGAACAAACAGGCGAGAACACCAAGACACTTTCTAATACCCACTACCACATAGCCTCAACGAACACGAAAGCAACTCAAACTTGGAAAATGAAATTTATTTAAAAAAAAATACAATGGTTACAAATACTAAGTGATGGACTACAAGCTTATTGGAAAGCCTATGATAATGCAGAACATTTCGGGAATTCTCATACCTTATCATTAGGTGCTCACACACACACACACACACAGGTTTAATATTTTTCTACACTATGATGCCGGTATTGAGGCCTCAGAAAAAGTTGGGCGTGAAGCATGGAGTGCGAGGCGAGGCTGACCACCCTGTATTGTAGAGAGAGAAACATACATACAGACAGAGGGGGGAGAGAGATAGAGACATAGGGGGAGAGACAGAGACATAGGGGGAAAGACAGAGACAGAGGGGGGGAGAGAGAGACAGAGACATAGGGGGAGAGAGAGACAGAGACATAGGGGGAGAGAGAGACAGAGGGAGACAGAGGGGGAGAGAGAGACAGACACAAACACCAGTGGCTGGTCCCCCCCAACAAACTTGCCCTGCCGCCACGCCTGCCATACACTTGCACGTCAAACACACACTAGTCATGCAAATACAGCCATAGAAAAAAAACACGCGAAGCACGATCACGTGCACGCATGGAGAGGGAGGGTGGTCAAAGAGAGAGAGAGAGAGAGAGAGAGAGAGAGAGAGAGAGAGAGAGAGTGTGTACTACACTCGTAGGGGTGATCAAAGCATATACAAGTCTCAATGTAATGTAACCTAATACAAAGTGAACCCTGATGGTGAGTTGCAGGGGAACTACATAATATATACCATATCAAATATTATGAAGACTGAAGGTCACAATACCGTGGCTGGGATAAGTCAAAAGTAACATTCTTCAGTTATCTCACGGACACCAATACCCCAAAATACACTAGCATTTTAAGTTTGAAGCCGCTCAGATGCTACATTCTCAAGTAATCGGCACTGAAGTCTTGAGGCTGATCGGGCGAGGCATTCACAAATCATTGAATAACATAATAAAGAAGGAACACTACAGCAGGCCTACTGGCCCATGCGAGGCAGACCCAAGTCACCTCCCGGCTTAAACCAATGACCCACCTAGTCATGTCACATCACATCCACTTAAGGAGCACGGCATCAGATATATTAGCACAAGCTAGTCAGGTCCAAGTCACACCCACTCATGTATTTATCCAACCTATTTTTAAATCTACACAGCGTCTTAGCTTCTATGACGGTACTCGGGAGTTTGTTCCACTCATCCACAACTCTATTACCAAACCAGTGCTTTCCTATATCCTTCCTCAATCTGATTTTTTTCCATCTTAAAACCATTGCTTCGAGTCCTGTCTTGGCTAGATATTTTTAGCACGTTATTTACATTCCCTTTATTTATTCCTGTTTTCTATTTATACACCTCAATCATATCGCCCCTAATTCTACACCTTTCTTGAGAATACAGATTCAGAGTCCTCAGTCTATCCTCATAAGGAAGATTTCTGATACATGGGATCAACTTTGTCATTCTTCTTTGTACATTTCCCAGTGCAGTAATATCCATTTTGTAATACGGTGACCAGCACTGTGCAGCATAATCTAAATGAGGCCTAACCAAAGATAGAGTTGAAGAACCTGAAGACTCGTTATTTATGCTTCTTGATATGAAGCCAAGGATTCTGTTCGCTTTATTGCGAACATTTATGCACTGTTGTCTTGGTTTTAGATTACTGCTAACCAGAACTCCCAAATCCTTTTCGAAATCAGTAATATTAAGATCTACATCATTTAGTTTATATGTGACATGGTTATTTTCTTGTCCAATGTTTAGAACTTTGCATTTGTCTATAATGAACTGCATCTGCCACTTCTCCAACCACTTTATCAGTCTATTCAATTCTTCCTGGAGTGCTATAATGTCCTCATTACAATGAATTAGGCGACCTACTTTGGTGTCATTAGCAAACTTGCTTATGTCGCTATTTATTCCCTCATCAATGTCGTTTATATAACCTGTGAATAACAAAGGGCCCAACACTGACCCCTGTAGAACACCATTCGTGACGCACCCCCACTCGGATTTTTCTCCATTGGTGCAAACTCTCTGCTGCTTATCTGTCAACCATGCCTCTACCCAAGAAAAAAATTCTCCTATTCCGTGTGCCTTAATTTTCCTCAATAGCCTCTGATGTGGAACTCTATCAAAAGCCTTTCTGAAGTCGTATTCATTACCATGATCTACCTCCTCAAATACCTTGGTGAAAAAAGCTAGTAAATTTGTAAGGCAGGAACGCCCCTTTGTAAAACCGTGCTGAGATTCATTAATCAATTTATGCCTTTCAAGATGGCTACGAATTGAAAATAAATGGTATAAAATACCGACACTGCTTATGTGTTTATTTTTCCATGGCTACGAATTACCTCGGCAATTTGATTCCATAAATTTTCCCACTATGGAGTTCGAAGGTAAGGACCTGTCACCTGCCTTGTAAATAGGTATTACATTTGCCATTTTCCACTTGTCTGGCACTATGCCAGTTTGTAGTGATATGTTGAAAAGACTAGCCAAAAGGTTGCTAAGCTCCTCTTTACTTTCCTTTAAAACCCTCACAAACAGTTCATCAGGACTGGAGATTTGTTTGGTTTTAATTTCTCTATTTGTCTGAGGACCATGTCACTAGTTCCCCTAATCGTGCATAGTTTATCATCATCCTGGTCAACATAATTTATAATTTCAAGAATTTCGCTAGTATCTTCCTGCGTAAAAGCTGAGAGGAAATGAAACTGACAAACTGGCATCCAACATAATCTAAAATCAATGAAAATTTTCCCTGAGATACACACGAGTTAAGATTTGAAGCCAATAAGAGGCATTTTCAAGTTACTGAACAAAAAATAACAATAAAACTGGTAAATTCACACTTACACAATCCAAAATCAATGTAAAGTTTCGATGAAGAAAATATACCAGCGATAAAGGTTTGGAGCCGACCGGAAGAAGAATTCTCCAGTTATCGCACAGAATCCACCAATTCCAAGTTTGGGAAAATAAGTAAATTTACACCTACACAGCCTGAACTCAAAGGCAATATTTGTTTTCATAAGTTGCATCAGTCATTAAAGACTGAAGCCATTCAGAAACGTCGTAGTCAATGTATTTCACAGGAAAAATACTATACCATTTTTACAATAAAATTGGCAAACTGGAACTTATACGCTCCATTAGCAATCTCATTTTTATTATAAGTGGGGTACACCAGAATTGAAAATTTGAAGCCTATCGGACGAAGCGTTCTTAAGTTAACGAAAACCTTGCAGTAAGAAAAATAGTTATGCCTTGGGCTAGGTACGGCACCTACTGTAAATACCGTCGGAAAATCACGTTTTCATTTGAGTGCCACAACTACGAGCTTAACGTTGTTAGCCAGATGATATACTGACGTCAAGAGGAAGGGGCTGTAATGAACCGACTTTATACGACCCATCCTTGTTTCAACTACACCATTTGTTTTCTTAAGCGACTCCCAGCATCAAGTTACCTTAGGTTATGTTGCATAAACCTATAAGAACCCATACCATTATTACTTTTATTGCAGTTATTAAAGCGTCTGGGGAATAAGAGGTAATCAAATCTGATAAGAGGAAGGGTAGGATTGCTCTAATTCCTTGGATCAAGAGCCCTCCATTGGCATCAAGGACACTATTTTGAAGGATTCTAATTATAAACAAAAGAGGTAACAGTTAACAATTATATCTATTTTAATCGGGAAAACGCACTAAACCCGTGAAGGGGTTCAATCAGGCTCGATCCAAAGAGGAGGATCAAGAGCTTCTCCTCTTGAGGGAAGATGGTAGCTATTAGGGGAATTACCAAGACAACCACCTCTCTATGAGGAGTGTGACAATTACCAGGTTGCTCCTCATCAGTCGGGTTGTGGTGCACTAGGACAGTGCACCTAGCACCAATAGCCTGACTAATTAGGCCATTAACTTGTTCTGGTTAGAGGACCGTCCGACATTAGCCATGGTCCATATTAAGTTTATTCAGGTTTTTTTTTTATGATTACAATTGTCTTACATATTAACATTTATGTAAATCACCTAGGGTAACCCCCCCAAAAAAAAATCTGAGTACTGTTGATTGGGGACTGGTTGAATATATGTGCTCATGGGAGTGCATGACCCAACGACCCACTAGTCTAAAGCCAAGTGATCTCATTATTCCCCTCCCTCCCTCACTGGAGACTAGGCTAACACAACATGTGTACCAATGGTATCATACGAAACTTAGCCAAAATAAACATTTATCTTCACCCTTGAACCAGAATTCTATATATATATGAAGAATACACTCTTGTATAAAAAACAGTCAATTAGTTTATTAAACATTACCAGCAATTTAAAAAAAAATTATTATTTCAGGGAACACTAAGTTAAATTACGTAATCCTATAAAAAAAACATGTACTTTAAACCACAAATAAACAATTTAAAAAAAAGGCCGAACAATTAAAAAAAAAAGCCGCCTCAAGTCTGGAAGCATCGTGTCTGGGGAAATCAGACAGCGTTCAATTTCTGCCCTTATATCGCGCGTTATGCAAGGATGGGGGTGAAACATGAACTCGAGTAGGTTCTGTTTGCTACGGACCAATTGAACAAGTACAGCTATGTTAATATTAACAGAATGAAGACTTACTTAAGCACCATCGAGACATTCAATGATTTGCAACATTTCGTCATGGTCGATTTCACCAATTATGATTGATCAAGCAATCAGTGGCGAAACGTCGTCAATAAATGTCTTGATTGTGCATGTCATACTCCCATAACATGGACCAGGACTACTGCAATGGTACTGTATATGTTTATTTTGGGGTAAGTCAATCCACGTTTCTTGCTATAAGGTCGTAAGAAAAAGTGATACCTTAATATAGTTTAATCACAGTGAAACTTACTAAAATCACTACGTTCTCGTGGTCCTCAATCACATAAATAAATAATTCACGTTAAGCGCTAAACCCATGTGGGTGATTAAGCGCAAGGCTTGACCCTTCGTTAGCTGAGCCAGACAGACACCCTTCCAATTTCTACTCATAAGCCTGATCGTTAAACAAAAAAAATGAGTCGCTCTGTTCTTTGAGACACCACGAACGCGTTTGAAATTTAATTACCTTACACTGCATACCTTACATTGCATATCTAATATATACTGACATGTGAATATATCCACAAGAAGAAACACTAAATTTGAGCTGAATATTTTTTTCTGACTGCCAACGGAGATCCTCTTCAGCTGATGAGGATCTAATTTGTGGATATACAGCTCCTCATATTTCGTGTTTCTGTCTCCTAAAGGTTTATTCAAATAATGACAAATATTCAATTACACTTGAAAGATTCCAGTGACATGGGAATACATAAAGCCACCTCTGGCATGCCTAGGGCCCTAAAAAGAGTACTGAGGAAACTGAAGCTTCGACAGAATAAAATAAAAAAAAAATTCAGACAATGAATTGTCAAAAATATGTTTCATATTAAATAAAAAAATACAAATTCATGATGTTATTTATTATTCTGAATTCTAGAAATCAGAATAATAAAAATCATGAATTATTCTTGAATTCTAGTGTGTATTTAAGCCCGTCAAAAGCCCCCCAAAAAAAGGTCAGAGTTGAAGGTTCAGTAGGCTTTAACCCGGCCCTGGGAATGCCCCACTATTAACTGCATAGTAGCCCAGATCAACAGAAAGACCTTGTCGGCAGAGGCCACCAAGCACTCATAAACACAACATTTATGAATGTATCCTCACATTTATGTGCAGTGTGCATGAGAGTCTGCAAGACCTTGTGAACATAGTATTTGATGTCAGCAAAATAAAAGTAGGTATTGACGGTGCTAACATATACTGAGACTTCACCTTCAAGTAATACAAAACAGTGGTTTAATAGTGTAAAACAGGGCTTCCCACCTCGGCACTAAGCCTTTAATTTCCCAAAGTGAGAACAGTTACAATCTACCCTAGGTGCTCACTCCCCCCCTCCCCTTCAGCTGTCTCACGTGCGCGCGCACACAGTATGTAAGTATGTATATGTGTGTACTCACCTAATTGTGGTTGCAGGGGTCGATACTCAGCTCCTGGCCCCGCCTCTTCGCTGTCTGCTACTGGGTCTCTGCTCTCCCTGCTCCATGAGCTTTATCATACCTTGTCTTAAAACTATGTATGGTTCCTGCCTCCACTATATCTTTCTCTAGACTATTCCACTTCCTGACTACTCTGTGACTGAAGAAATGCTTCCTAACATCCCTTTGACTCATCTGAGTCTTCAGCTTCCAGTTGTGTCCCCTTGTTTCTGTGTTCCCTCTCTGGAACATCCTGTCACTGTCTACCTTGTCAATTCCCCGCAGTATTTTGTATGTCGTTATCATGTCTCCTCTGACCCTTCTTTCCTCCAGTGTTGTTAGTCCTATTTCCCTTGTGTGTGTGTGTGTGTGTGTATGTATATATATATATATATATATATATATATATATATATATATATATATATATATATATATATATATATTTTATATTATACATACAAATAAATCCAAAATTTGTATATTACACTCATCAATATATTGCTACCATATATGTGCGCGCGTGCATGCTTTAACAGAATTTATACAGTTCATATAAGCATGCATCGAAACTTTATAATTCACTGTATGCCCGTAACAACCCAAACCAAGTGTGCATCATTCTGTGACACGGACAAAGTCAGAAGTACCAGCTAGGCACCATGACATGTGAGCAGCAGCGGCAACAGTGCTAGCCTGGACACGCCTAAACAGGTTCCTCCACTACAGTTAAACCGCGACGTGACTGGTCCCTGTCTGGAAACTGCCAGAAAAACTTCCTAACTTGAGGCAAGGCCTACCACTTCTATTTTACAACTTCCATTCCCACCCTCTGTTCTCACTATGTTAATTTACCCAATTTTGTTTTATAAAAATAAAATTTCTTTCCTCTCTCTCTCTCTCACACACACACATACATACAAAAAAACTAGCAGGGGTGCAATGAGTACACTAAGGAAAAACTCAAGTGTGAAAGGGCCAAGGCCTGTCAACGTCCTCCCTTCATACATGAGGGAATTTCCAAGACCCCTAGCTGTCTTCAAGACAAAAAAAAGCTGAACAAGTTTCTCAAGTCAGTCCCTGATCAGCCGGGCTGTGGTGCTTAATTAAGAGTTTGTGAGGCTAGCACCAACAGCCTGGTTGATTAGGCCATCCACCGGAAGGCCTGGTCTGGGACCAGTCCGGGAGGGCACTAACCCTCAGATCACTCCAGGTAGACTCCGGGTTAGTGTACCTACCCCCTCATTATACCTTTCGAATCCCACACCGTCTACTAATTTGCAGGCTCCTCAGTCTCTGCGTAATATTCACATCACACATTGATCTCAAACATGACTTCTCGACTGCCTCCAGTCTTCTCCGCACTGCAATGTTTAACGACCATGCTTCATGCACTTGGCCATATAAAAGTTTGGTAACTCCATACTCTGGTACTGCCCTCTTTGCCTACTCTGTTTTATTGGTTTCTAATTCTTTCCCCAGACGCCTCAATACTTTACCTAGCTTTTCCACTTGTTTATTCCTTGATTCACCTTATCTTACAAAGACCCATCTGTTGGACATATCCACTCCCAAATATTTAAATTCATTCACTTCCCTACTCTCTCCCTTCAATCTGATGCCCAATCTTTCATTGCCTAAACTTTTTACTTTCATCACCTTTCTCTATATTCACTTCTAATTTTATTTTTATACACATCCTCCCAAACTCTTCCAATATCTTCACCAATCAATCGATACAGTGGAACTGCCAAAGATGTGGAACACAGAAGATATAGTTACCGATATTTAAAAAAAAGGGAAAGGGCAGCAGCATTAAAGTACAGGCCAGTGTCACTGACATCCAAAGTATTTAAAGTTATGGAGACGATACTCAGAAGAGTGGTAGAGCACCTGGAAAGGAGTGGGTTCAGAAACAATACTCGGCACTGTTATGCAGATGGTAAATCCTGTCTCACATACCTGAAAGAGTTCCCTGACAACGTTACAAATGTAAGGCAAGAGAAAGGGATGGGTGAACTATATATTTTTTAATTGTAGGAAGGCTTTTGATACAACACTGCACAAATAACTGGGACAAAATCTAGAGAAACAAGTAGAAAAACAGGGAAGGCACTACAATGGATCAAGGAATACTTAACAGGAGTGACGAGTGACTCTCAAGGAAGAGGTGTTGGAATGGGCAAGTGCACTGAGTGGGGTTCCACGTGAGACACGGGAACCAGCACTATTCTTGGTGTACATAAACGATACGATGGAAAAATAGTAAGAGGCATCCCTGTTTGAAGATGATGTGAAACTAATGAGGAAAATACAAACTGGAGAAAACAAGTTAAGACTACAAATGAACCTTGACAAGCTGCAGGACTGGTTTGATAAATGGCAATGCAAGACCAGAAATTGAGTACAGGCTCATGGAACAAAGTCTGCAAACCTCACTCAAGGACCTCAGGGTGAGTATAGTACCATGCATATCAACCAAATAATCTCCATGGCAAAAGTGTGTCTGGCAAATCTAATACGGTGGAACCTCTATTGTCGAACTTAATTCGTTCCAGATGTCAGTTCGACAACAACAACCAATTTTTCCCATAAATAATAATGTAAATAGAATTAATCTGTTCCAGACCAAAAATGACAATATAATAATTTATTAATAATAATGTACAATATGTTCAATTAATCCATTCCAGAAAGCCAAAAAGATTAAAAAATAATATATTTTAATAAAATTAATAATAAAATTGTTGATGGCATATGGAAGATAGGGAGGAGGAGTAAGGGAGGGAGGGGTTAGTGTCTGGAAGAAGAATCCCCCTCCAAAAGGACTTCAGGTATCAAAGCCCTATCTGGGGTTTCTTCTCTTTTTGGTCTTTTAATCCCACTAGGACCAGCTTGAGTCACTGGACACTTTAACAAAATAACTGTCCACAGTCCTCTGTTTCTGGCGCCTCTTTAACATGTTCCTGAAGCAGGACATTGTTTGGTCACTGAACATGCTGCTGTTATGGCTTGTTTGAGCTTGCTCAGGGTGGTATTTTTCAACAAAACTTTGCAACTCATTCCACTTTGTACACATGTCCTTACGCACTGAAGAAGGCACCTCCTTCACTCCCTCTTCCTCCTCCTGTGAATCAATAGCCTCAAATCTGGTCTTATGCTCTTCCATTTCCAGCTGTTGCAGCTCTTCAGTTGTTAGCTCTACCCTGTGGCCCTGCACCAACTCTTCCATATCCTCGCCACTCATCCCCAACCCCAGGGACTTCCCCAATTCCACAATAGAGTCCACAACAGGCACAGGGTCGGCAGGGTCAGGGTCAGCCTCAAACCCTTCAAAATCCCTCTGTTGGACACAACCTGGCCACAATGGTCTCCAAGCAGGGTTCAAAGTCCTGGAAGTCACTCCCTCCCAAGCCTTACCTATAAGGCCTATGCAGCTGTAGATATTGAAGTGATTCTTCCAGAACTCTCTAAGGGTCAATTCAGTGTCCGAGGTCATTTCAAAGCACTTTTCAAACACTGCTTTTGTGTAGAGTTTTTTGAAGTTACAGATGACCTGCTGGTCCATGGGCTGGAGGAGAGGAGTGGTGTTAGGAGGCAAGAACTTCAGTTTTATAAATCTGAAGTCTCCACACAGTAGGTCTTCCATGTTTTGAGGATATGAAGGAGCATTGTCCAGTAACAGAAGGCACTTTTTTTGTCCAAACCCTTTTCCTGTATGTTTTTTCTCACACTGGGGCCAAACACTTCATGGATCCACTCACTGAAAAGTTGCTTTGTGACCCATGCATTCTGACTAGATCTCCACAAGACACAATCTATTTTTGACGACATTGTGTTTCCTGAACACTCTGGGATTTTCTGAGTGATACACTAGTAAAGGCTTCAATTTAAAATCACCAGTAGCATTACTACACATCATGAGAGTTAGCCTGTCTTTCATAGGCTTGTGTCCTGGCAGTGCCTTTTCCTCCTGAGTAATGTAGGTCCTGTTGGGCATTTTCTTCCAAAACAGGCCTGTTTCGTCACAATTGAACACTTGTTCAGGTTTCAATTTTTCAGTCTTTATGTAGTCCTGAAACTCGTTTATGAATTTTTAAGCTGCACGTTTGTCTGAACTGGCAGCCTCACCATGCCTTACCACATTATGTATGCCACTACGATTTTTAAATCTCTCAAAGCAGCCTTTGCTGGCTTTAAATTCACTACCACTACAATCAACACTGGTTGCAGGCATTTTCTTTGCAAGATCGGCATGCAACTTCCTTGCCTTTTCACAAATGATTGACTCCGACACACTATCACCCGCCAACTCTTTATCCTTGATCCACACCAGCAACAACTTCTCAATCTCTTCGATTATTTGTGGTCTATTTTTGGCTCACACAGTAACACCTTTTGCAACATCAGCTTCCTTAATTTGTTCCTTCTTAAGCAGGACAGAAGCGATAGAACCTGTTTTTGCCATATATCCTGGTAAGCTCACACATTCGCACACCACTCGTATTTTTGTATTATTTCCTTCTTCGTGTCTATAGTGTTTCTCACTTTCTTCATCCCAGGGGTACCACTAGGAACTTTCTTGGGACCCATGGTAGCTTATTTCACAGTCGCACTTAATGAACAAACTCCAAACAATTATAATTAAGTGTGAAATGTCTGGATGAGCGTGCAGGGTATTGTTCTCTCGAGTGTAAACAACACGGGACTGGCTCTCCACGCCTGCGCGGTGAGGCACCCAAGCGCCTGGGCAGACAGGTCACGGACGCACTTGTTCGACTCGCGATATTTTGTTCGCATGGCGATATCGATTTTCTTGTTCTAATGACGATTTGTTCTATTGCCGAGCCATTCGAATAGCAGGGGTCCACTGTATCACCACTAATTGGCCGATCTAAATATGACGGGATAGAGGCCAGGAACCTCTAATATAATTGCCAATGTGGAGGTTGGATTTTTTTTGGGGGATGGGGGTAGAGGAAGGAGAATTAACTCAACAGATCAAATCACTGAGAGCATTACTGAACCACACATCAGGATATTTTATTAAAAATATATTTGAGGCATCTATATTTCACTAAACCCATATACTAGACCACAGTTTAAGAAAAATATGAAGATCATGCTTACTTCAGCAAATATCCTGGGTGCTGTAATTTAAAAAACAAAGCTTTAAATGGAAAAATCATGCAAAAAATTAAGCAATCTGAAAAAATAGGAAAATGAACACTTTCCAAACTTATAAAGCTGAGCAGAGTTAACATTCAAGGAAAACTGTATAACTCTGGAGTCAAAATAATCAACGATCTTAGTCCTGAGCTTCAAGGTAAATGATGTATTAATATTGGTAGAATTACCGACAATATGTTAAGTAAAAGGACACAAATGCAACTAATGTGACATTTTATTGTGGCAACGTTTCACTCTCCAGGAGGTTTTTCAAGCCATTACAAGCAATACATGGACACAGAGGGAATGTATATACTCTCAAAGTGAGGTGTAATACTAGTGGTGGTAGAAGTAGTAGTGATATAAGTTGTAGTAGTAGTAGTAATACAATAAGGTAGAACAATCAACTTCCTTCGATTATTCCCAACAGCCAGGTTGCATCGAACATTTCTAAAGTACTTGCTAAATCTAACACCATAGTCGCCATCGCTTCCAGCCTTTCTATAAAGAATCTAACCAGGACAAAATCCAAGCACCATAAACCAGTCAACGCGGGGGTTTACACTATACCCTGTGGAGGCTGCGACAGGATTTATGTAGGAGAAACGGCAAGAAACCTCGAAACACGCCTCAAAGAACACATTAATGCATGTAGGAACGATAACATGAACAACGCCTGCGTACAACACCGAAATTCCAACAATCATCTCATGAAATTCAAAGACGCCCGATTAGTAATCAAAGAAACTGATTTCCGCAGACGCAAGTGCCTTGAATCAGCACTTATCGCTGTTTCTAACACAAATAAACAAAATAAAGGCAGCTTCACCATCTCTGAAGTCTTAGCAAGAATCCTCCTGAAAACAGTAAACCCTACCATCACATAGCCTCTCCTGCTAATACCACACAAGCGCATCGCTGATGTGGAACACTGCTACAGGCCTTCTCTTTTCCAACCTCCTACAGAAATATTTGTCTAACCTGTTTTAATACTACCCAAGTAATTGTTTTTATCACCTTTTACTCATGTGAAAGTTGATTGTTCTACCTTATTGTATTACTACTACAACTTATATCACTACTACTTCTACCACCACTAGTATTACACCTCACTTTGGGAGTATATATATACCCTCTGTGTCCATGTATTGCTTGTAACGGCTTGAAAAAGCTCCTGGAGAGCGAAACGTTGCCACAATAAAATGTCACATTAGTTGCATTTGTGTCCTTTTACTTAACAAGGTAAATGATTTATTGTATTTTAAAAAAAAAATCACTAAACTATTCCTTTCAAAGGTGTCAAGAAAATAAAGAACAAAAAGGCACAATACCGTGACTGGAACAATACACAAATAACCCGCACATAAGAGAGAGGAGCTCACCACGATGTTTCGGTCCGACTTGGACCATTTACAAAGTCACACTAGTGACTTTGTAAATGTAGTGTCAAGAAAATTTTATCAACATATGCCATTGTGCAAATATGTAAAACTACATAGCAATCTCAATGTCATAAACTATCTGGTTTAAAATAGCAACTATGTGGCATGTTCTAGGGTGGTTCTTATGGTTTAATTGGATGTTTCTCTTGGTATCAAATGATAGAATGGAAGTTACATTTGTTTAATAAAAATGATTTTAATCGGTTTCACACTGGAAGTGGCTTGAAATAGGCCTCAAACTGAGCGAAATATTTGATTTTGGGTGATTTCCCTGAGGGGTAGGGGCCCCGATGCCCCCTCCCCAGTCTGTTTTATGGGTTTTTAATAGGCCTACTTCCATTTGGGACAGCCATAATTAAATCATTGTTAGTTTTATTTTATTAGCTGAGAAACAAGGTAAAACTCCATTTTTTTTTTTTTTTTTGAAGATGGATTCAAAATGGAGGGCAAATGTTATACAGGAGAGTCCTGGTGATGTGATTAATGAAAAGATGAAAGGTTGCTTTTGTGACTGGAATGCCTACAGTGTTTATTTTGGACTCTTGTTTTTAAATTAAAACTCACTGAATGTTGTGTAAAATTAGCCAAATTGGTTGAATGGGCAATTTCTCACACTCAGTCAATATAACGGTAGGTATACTTGTGAAAAAGCCAGGAATTGGGTTGATTTGAGCACTAGAATTTGCCTAAAATAGGCCTCAATTTGCCTAAAATAGGCCTCAGTGAAGCACAGATTGCACCCAGATCACCAACTTCATGACTGCATAATTCTGTGAATTTTCCATCAGATTTCAAATATTTGGTGTCAATACCTTCAAAAAACATTATGCACCATTTCAGAAGTTAAAATAAATATTTGTTTTTAAACTGCAACATTGATAAAACAATTTCTGGGATCACAGCAGTGAAAGTGCACCAATGAAGGACATTCCAAGCAGAGAAGAACCTGGGAAACTGGTGCTTGAGGTGTTCCACCATCAGTGATTAGGAGGGATATCAGACAGGAAAAGTTGGCACGAAGCCTGAGATGGTGTAGACCATCCATTTCATGAGGAATAGAGGAAAGTGACAAGACTCTCCTACCAAATGGCAAAACCCATACCAAATGCCTTAAACAATCTCGTGATGGTCCAAGCAATTCATCTAAAAGCTTCAGTGTGTTACACAAAATATCTTGCAAATACAGTGGACCCTCGGTTAACGAATACCCCGGAAATCGTGCAATTATGTAAGTATAATTTTGTAAGTTCTTGTGGAAGTGTATTTTTGGGGGTCTGAAATAGCCTAACCTACGTGAAATTTTTCCTTAAGGGAGTAAATTCGTTCGGTAATGGCACTTGAGCAGACTTCAGGAGTGAAGTTTTTACGAAACTCGGGGGTCCACTGTACTGTACTGTACTAAAAAATCATTAGGAAATACAAATTGTGGGTAGCTGTAAAACTAACATGGTGCCAAAATATGAAAATGAGATCCACAGCACAATAACATTCTATGAGGAAAAAAATACTGTACAGTATTATAAAACAGCAGCATAAAAAATTATTGGTGTTTAGGTGTTAAGCATGAATCTTTTGTTGACAAGAATTTCGGCCATACTGCAGGCAGGAAATCTAACAGGAGCCTTGTTGTTTCTGAATATTCTGGACAATATTTGACCAGTTTGCCATAAATGTTAAATTTTCAACTTGTTACTTAAAAAAAATCACATGCAGAGTGCATAATTTTTTGTTCATAAAGAAAAAACCCATTATTTACCTTTTGTTTTAATTGGAACTGTATTTATTAACCCTATCACTGAAATATTACTACACCATAATAAAATAATGATTACTAAATACAGTAGCTATAGAAAACCCATTTAAGCAAAAACAGTTTGGAATCACTTGAGGAAAAACTGCAGTATCATGAAAAATACCTCAATAGCATTCCAATCAGGGCCAGCCTTAAGCCGACTAGACCGATTGCTCAAAATTGGGCCCCGTGCTAGAGTGTAATCTACTCTCAGCTTGTCAAGTACACACAACAACACAAAATTAAAAAAAATGTTAAGTAATTTTTAGAAGTCCAAAAAAGATAATTTGTTTCCAAAAGTGCACTTAAATTCTGATTTTTTTTTCTGAACAAAAATAAATTAATATTTTTAATAAATCATTTCACAGTCACTAAAGCAAGTGGTATTGTGACTATTTACTTTTCAGAGGTGATATACAAATTTTGTTTGTTACTTGTAGGCTTACATGTATGCAATTTTATATTAAAATGTAGCTTACATCTGTTTGGTCTATTAACCCTTTCAGGGTCCAAGGGGGGTCTCCGAAACTCGTTCTCAGGGTCCAAGAATTTAAAAAAATATATATATATATTTTCTTATGAAATGATAGAGAATCTTTTTCCGATCATAACGCCACAAAAATTATGAAATTTGATCGAAAACTAACGGAATTATGCTTTCAAAGTGGGCGATTGCGCCCACTTTGAGCCCTATTTTTGGCCAATTCCAATGTTTCAGTCCACTAAAATTATAGCTATTTCGCTAGAACTCCATTTCTTCTATCGATTGAGTACAAGAAACCGCCTATTTACCAAATACAACTACCCAAAATAGTGGTCAGAACATGGCAATTTGGCCAATTTCACGCAAATTTCAAACGATGCCAATTTCAAAATAGGGTCCAGAATAAACAAGGCAGACATTCCTGGCACTAAAATAACATCTTCTCTGTTCATTAGTCACGTTTCCAGGCCCCTCTTACATTACTTTTGCTTATCATTTTGAATTTTTCTCACAAAAAAATAGAAGATTTACTGTTATGTATACAACTGCATCATTGTAAAAATGGTATAAACAATATAAGAGCACTTGGTGCATGAATATTAGACTCGCCAGTTGATGTGTATTGGACGCATGGTGTGATTTGTTTACTCTTGAACATCGTCAAAAATCGAACATTTTCGCTACTTTGAGCTCAATTTCAAGGTACTTGTCATTGTCAAACTAATCAAAATCATCTCTATTTCTGTAATATATCTTCCATTCTATCAAATGAGACCAAGAAAACGAGAATACATCAATAAATACCATACGAAAATAGACTGCAAATTCGCTGTTTTAAACCAAAAATACGGTCTTTTTTTTTTTCCTCATTATGCACTGTGGTACAGGAATTTTTTTATACTGCGCACACTGACCGCACAGACCCATTCTATCACATCTAGGCCTAACAGCCTGTTTCTGCTTGATTTGAGGGTGCTAGAATTTAGGCGTACTAGTACGTCAATAACCCCAGGGCGTAAGCCGTACTAGTACGTCAATAACCCTAAAAGGGTTAACTCACATGCATTTTTTAAGTGCACAGTTTGATTGCTTTCCATACATGGAGCCCACCAAAATTGTTCCCAATTGGGCCCCGCACCGCCTAAGGCTGGCTCTGATTCCAATAATGTTAATATGGAGGCTACAAGAAAAAATATCCCTTTTGAAAAGTAAGATATTATTTAGAAAGTATTCTAGATCATGTGGAAACATGCTCTATACTACTGTTATATATTAAAAGAATGATTAACACCAGCACACAATCTGTTGAAAATCACTCTCGAAACCTTCATAAAAGCTATGATGAATGCTGTGACACAAGTACGTACATGCTGTACCTCTAAACAAGCTTTGTACCTTCAAACAAAAATTACACAAAATTGCTCATTTAATTCAAAATAATTTTTTAAGTATTCATTATTTTTAAACACTTCAACATGCATTAACCAATACCAAAAATATAGGTAGGCACCTTACCATACAGTATAGTATACATACTGTAATTCAAAACACATAATACAGAAATATATATTAAATAAACTGTTTTATTTGCTCTGTATTTAGATGGAAAATTGCCAACTGTAAGATTTTTCCACATCTTACTTTGTAGTGCATGAGAAGCATGTTTGGCTCACAACTGCAAGTAGTACTGTACAGTCATACCTCGGTTAACGATGCTGTCAGTTAACGATAGTTTCGGGTAACGATATTTATAACGTAAAAAAATGATTGCGGTTAACGATGTTTGCTTCGGGTAACGACATTCGTACCAGACGTGTCCGCGTGGCGCCCAGCTGAGCGCGCACTCCAGGGAGCGTCAGTGTGCTATTGTTTACAAGCGAGAGCGACCACCCACCCACACCCACGCATTCATACCAGTATATTGTCATTATTCCACTGTTTTTAGTGCTTGCAACTGCTAAATAAGCTACCATGGGTCCAGAGAAAGCTCCTAGTGCCAGCCCTGTGATAAAGAGTGTAGCATTCATGCAGGGAGTGTAGAATTCATGCAGGGAGTGTAGCATTCATGGAGGGAGCGTAGCAGGCATGCAGGGAGTGTAGCAGGCATGCAGGGAGTGTAGCAGGCATGCAGGGAGTGTAGCAGGCATGCAGGGAGTGTAGCAGGCATGCAGGGAGTGTAGCAGGCATGCAGGAAGTGTACCATTCATGCAGGGAGTGTGACATTCAAAGAAAAAGGGAAGTAACCCCAGAAAAGAACTTGCCACCTGCAGTGTTAATGGAAGGGGATTCCCCTTCCAAACACTAGCATACTATACTCCATCCTTTTCCCTCCTCCCATCCTCCACACATCAACAACTCTTCAATAAATGTAAGTGACATGTTATTGTACTATATTTACATGTGTATTTATTTATTGTTCATTAAATTGTGTATTATTTAATGTCAAAAAGTTCTAAAAAATATTTTATTTTACTACTTTTGAAAGTCTTGGACGGATTAATTTTATTTCCATTATTTCTTATGGGGAAAATTGATTCGGTTAAAGATATGCCCTCTCTGACGGATTAATATCGTTAACCGAGGTATGACTGTACTACTGTACTCTGGGTGAGGCAGAACATATGATTAATTCTACCTAACACCTGCTTTCCTTATTACCTAGCAATAAATAGATATTTAGTCTACTGTTGTGAAATGCATCCTAGGGAAGGGCCTAAAAAAAAAAGCCACACTGCTTATCTTTCTTGGATCATTAAACCTTTGCGATTACTAAATTGTATGGTCTTCTTTTTCTTCTAGAAATATTTGAAACCCAAGTACAGTAGGGCCCCACTTATACGGCAGGTTAGGTTCCAGGCTAGTGCCTTAAACCAGACATCGCTGAAAAGCAGAACGCCATTTTTTTCCACTTCTAAATGCATATAAATGCCAGACAACAAGCTTACACTAACTTATATTAAGTTAACAATAGCACTAGGCATTAAAAAACAATAAAAAGTAAGATACACACAGAGTACACTTATTACTTACCTTAAAGTATTAACATTGGCTTAAAATAGTCTGAACCAATTTATGAAAAGATCAGTAATCATCCAAGCTTTCGAATTGGATTTATAATAAACAGGGAGGCTACCTTTTGCATAGTTCTTTAGGGCCCTAGAATTCTCTGAGTGATAAATTATCATAGGTTTTAACTTGCAATCCCCAGCAGCATTAGCTCCTAGCAAGTGTTAGTTGAAGACTCAGATGAGTCAAAGGGATGTTAGGAAGTATTTCTTCAGCCATAGAGTAGTCAAGAAGTGGAATAGTCTAGCAAGTGATGTAGTGGAGGCAGGAACCATACATAGCTTTAAGACGAGGTATGATAAAGCTCATTGAGCAGGGAGAGAGAGGACCTAGTAGCGGTCAGTGAAGAGGCAGGGCCAGGAGCTAAGTCTCGACCCCTGCAACCACAATTAGGTGAGTACAATTAGGTGAGTACACTCTTGGGTTATCCTGGGTTACCTACACATATGCTGCTATATGTAACTTATTTGATGGCTATCTCAGCAATCAACATATACAGTGGTACCTCGAGTTACGATGGTCCCCAAAATCGCCCTTTTATGTAAGTTTATTTTTTTAAATGCTTTTGTAAGTATATTTTTGGGGGTGTAAAAGGACTAGTCTATTTTACATTATTCCTTATGGGGATAAATTCGTTTGGTATTGGCACTTGAACAGCATTCTCGAACGAAAAAATATCGTAACTCGAGGTACCACTGTACCTTGTTAGTAAGTTTATTCAGGTATACACAAATACAGTTACATAGATTATCATACGTAGCAGAATATGCGTAGACAACCTAGGATAACCCAAAAAAGTCAGTTCACTGAGTTTAATCATTTCTAACTTGGCACTTAAAGTAAGAGGCTTACGACTCCTCTTTTTATCACAACTAAGCTTAGACACCATAGTCAATAAGTAAGTAAGTTTATTCAGGTATACACAAATACATTTTTTTTTTTACATAGATTATCATATATAGCAGCATATGTGTAGAGAACCTATGATAACCCAAAAAGTCAGACAGAGTGAGAGAGAGAGAACGATATACGGAGTTCAGACAAGGTAAAAAAAAAAAAACTGAACAGGTAGTGGGCGATCACTCGGTCAGGCGAAATAAATGCGATTAATACGTGTCCACTTTTAGTTCATTCACATACGTTTGTAAGAGTTTGTGAAACTTTTACCTCAAAATAATTTTTTTTATTATAATAATAATTACCTCACAATACAAATACTCTTACATTGCGTACAAGTTAGTACAAAATAAACAAACAGCAACACACTATTTTTAGAGTTAATGATAGTACAGTGATACCTCGAGTTACGATGGTCCCCAAAATCGCCATTTTATGTAAGTTTATTTTTTTAAATGCTTTTGTAAGTATATTTTTGGGGGTGTAAAAGGACTAGTCTATTTTACATTATTCCTTATGGGGATAAATTCGTTTGGTAATGGCACTTGAACAGCATTCTCGAACGAAAAAATATCGTAACTCGAGGTACCACTGTATGTATTATTATTATTATCATCATAATAAAAAAGAAGTGCTAAACCCACAAGGGTCATGAATAGCTATATATAGATTGAAGGCATATGAAAGGAATATTTTTCTACAGTTATCCCTCAGTGTTTGACTAGAGAAAACGTAATTCTTCCGACTCCTACAAAGTCACTTGGTAAACAAATCTCATATTGTCGATTTTTATTCTGTGGGTGTATGTATCATGTTTATATGCTATGTAACGTGTTTTTTAAATAATTTTGAAGAAAATATCATAGATGAATTAATGAAAATGTCTATATTAACGTAAAATAAGACATTTAATGTGCCCAAGAGTGATTATTATTAATATTACGTAATGTTTTCTCTCCGCCCGGCAACACCATAGCATATAAACAGCATGTTTATGTGCTTTGTAATGTGGTTCTTATATAATTTAGAAGAAAATATCATAGATGGATTAATGAAAATGTCTATATTAACATAAAATAAGACATTTAATGTGCCCAAGAGTGATTAATATTAGTACTATTACGTAATGTTTTCCCTCCGCCCGGCAACCACACCTACATAGCATATAAACATAGCATATAAACATAGCATATAAACAGCATGTTTATATGCTATGTAACATGTTTCTTATATAATTTTGAAGAAAATATCATAGATGGATTAATGAAAATGTCTATACTGACGTAAAATTGGACATTTAATGTGCCCAAGAGTAATGATTACATAATAGATATATGTGCTCACGGAAAATGTAAACAAACCGGGTGGCGCGCGCCGTATCTGAAAGACGCTCACCGTATACAAAAGTTTTGGTCATAATTTGAACTCGCCGTATGAACGGAACGCCGAAAGGCAAAACGCCGAAAAGCGGGGCCCTACTGTAACTGATTGAAGTAGAGATCATACAGGGAAAAGGGGAATAATTCCTTGTTTAATGCAACATGATATTAGAATAACATTTAAAACTCTGGCATGCCTATAGAATGAAACTGACAGGGAAGTAACCGGTGGTAGCACTGATGCCTCACAACCATAAAGTCCTGTGAGCAGAGTATGACATGTGGGTAATTCTTTTAACACTTGCTGCCCCTGTTCACCTAGCATATTATACCCAGGTAGTGTAACAAGGACTAGGCAATGGATATGGCAGAACCCACGTGAAGTAATAAAGATAAGTGATGGATGTATCTTTCAGGTGGATATTACTTTTTTTACTTACAGTATGTCTTCAAGTGGACTTCTTTTTTCCATTTCCAGATACAGTACTTGATTGCTAGTCAACTGCTGTGGGTCACATCCTGGGATCACCCTTAAAAGATCCCAATGGAAATAAGCTACAGAGCATAACTTAGCATTCTTGAGTTAAGCTTGTTTATTATTATAACTGGCTTTTTAACCCAAACAAAGAAAATACCTGACTCACGAAATCGTAATGACACGATTGCAAACAAACCATACCACGGGTGGGGTTCATAACAATGCCAATAAATAATATTATGCCAGGACATTTTTTTTTTTTTTTTTTGGGTGCATGTATATGGTACATCGCATGGTGTGTGTGTACAATAAAACCCTGATATAACAGATCAACTGAATTTTGGATTTAACCCTTTCGGGGTCGGTGCCGTACTAGTACGCGTAAATTCTAGCGGCCTCAAATTAAGCGGGAAACGGCTGGTAGGCCTACATATGAAAGAATGAGTCTGTGTGGTCAGAGTGCGCAGTATAAAAAAATTCCTGCAGCACACACTGCATAAAGAGAAAAAAAAACTCTGACCGTTTTTTTCGTTTAAAACAGCGACTTTGCAGTCTATTTTCGTATGGTATTTATTGATGTATTCTCGTTTTCTTGGTCTCATTTGATAGAATGGAAGATATATTACAGAAATAGTGATGATTTTGATTGGGTTGACAATGACAAGTACCTTGAAATTGAGCTCAAATTTGCGAAAATTTTCGATTTTTGCCGATGTTCAAGAGTAAACAGATCACACCATGCATCCAATACACATCAACTGGCGAGTCTAATATTCTTGCACAAGTGCGCTGGTATTATTTATACCATTTTTACAATGATGCAGTTGTATACATAACAGTAAATATTCTATTTTTTGAGAATAAAAATTCAAAATGGAAAGCAAAAGTAATGTAAGAGGGGCCTGGAGATGTGACTAATGAACAGAGATTATGTTATTTTAGTGCCAGGAATGTCTGCCTTGTTTATTCTGGACCCCATTTTGAAATTGGCATCGTTTGAAATTTGTGTGAAATTGTCCAAATTGCCATTTTCTGACCACTATTTTGGGTAGTTGAAATTGGTAAATGGGCGGTTTCTTGTACTCAATCAATAGACGAAATGGAATTCTAGCGAAATAGCTATGATTTTAGTGGACTGGAACATTGGAATTGGGCAAAAATAGTGCTCAAAGTGGACGAAATCGCCGATGTGTAAACATTGTCGAGACCGATAACTTTCCGAGAGCATAATTCCGTACGTTTTCAATCAAATTTCATACTTTTGGTGTCGTTGTGATCAGAAAAAGATTATCTATCATTTCATAAGAAAAAATTATATATTTTTTTTCCAAAAATTTTTTGACCCTGAGAAAAAGTTTCCAAGAAGGCCTGTCGACCCCCAAAGGGTTAATGGACAAATTCCTTTATCTTTACAAGTCTGTTTTTTCTAGAAATATCAGTTTTTGTTAATATCCACTAGGAATATTGATTTTAGATTTAACCCTTTCAGGGTTTTTTGCCGTACTAGTACAGCTTACACACCAGGGTTATTGACGTACTAGTACGCCTAAATTCTAGCGCCCTCAAATCAAGCGGAAACAGGCTGGTAGACCTAGATGTGAGAGAATGGGTCTCTGCGGTCAGTGTGCACACTATAAAAAAAATCCTGCACCACAGTGCATAATGAGGAAAAAAACTCCGACCGTGTTTTTGGTTTAAAATGCGACTTTGCAGTCTATTTTTGTATGGTATTTATGGTTGTATTCTCGTTTTCTTGGTCTCATTTGATAGAATGGAAGATATATTACAGAAATACAGTGGTACCTCGGTTAACGATGGTCCCCAAACTCGCCCTTTTATGTAAGTTTATTTTTTTAAATGCTTTTGTAAGTGTGTTTTTTGGGGGTCTAAAAGGACTAGTCTAATTTACATCATTCCTTATGGGGATAAATTTGTTTGGTAATGGCACTTGAACAGCATTCCGGAATGAAAAAATATTGTTAACCGAGGTACCAATGTATAGATAATTTTGATTGGTTTCACGATGACAAGTACAGTCAACCCTCCGTTTTCGTGCTTAATCAGTTCCTGAGGGATCGACTTAAACTGAAATTAACGAAAACTGAAACAATTTTCCCCATAAGAAATAATGGAAATTCAATTAATCCGTTCCAGAAACCCAGAAGTTTGAACCAGAAAAATTGGGGGGCCTTAAAGATAGATTTACATGCACAAATGAATGAACTCAATGTGACACTTACCTCTATTGAAGACTGATGTTGCTGGATTGAAGCGAGGGAGGAGGGGAGAGGGAAGAGACCCTAATTTTTGGAAGGGGAATCCCCCTCCATAAGGACTCTAGGTACCAAGTCCTCATCTGGGGTCACTTCCCTTCTTTGTCTTTTACTGGAACTAGGCCCAGCTTCAGAGTCACTGCACACCTGTGGCACTAAATATCTGACCATAGAGCTCTGTGTCTGGCGTCTCTTTAAAATGTCCCTAAAATGGGAAAAGATATGGTCATTGAACATGTTGATGAGACGGATTGCTACATCTTTGTCAGGGTGATTTTCCTCCACAAATAAAAGCACCTCACTCCACTTTGAACAAATGTCCTTAATCTTTGAAGAAGGCACCTTACATCTCTCTTTCTCCTTCACTGAAGCAATTTCCTCAGATCTGCTTTGATGTTGTTGCAGCTCAAGCTCTTGCAGCTTTTCAGTGGTTAGATCTTCATTGTGGTCCTCCACCAACTCTTCCACATCCTGGCTACTCACATCCAACCCCATGCAATTCCCCAATGCCACAATACTTTCCACAACTTCCATAGGCTCCTCAGGGTCAGCCCCAAACCCTTCAAAATCCCTCTCTGGGACACAATCTGGCCACAACTTTTTCCAAGCAGAGTTCATCGTCCTGGAAGTCACTCCCTGCCAAGCTTTATCTATAAGGCCTATGTAATGGAAGATATAGAAGTGATCCTTCCAGAACTCTTTTAGGGTTAATGCTATGTCATTGGTCACATCAAAGCACCTTTGAAATATTGCTTTGGTGTACAGTTTTTTGAAGTTTGCAATGACCTGCTGGTCCATGGGCTGGATGAGAGGAGTGGTGTTAGGAGGCAAGAACTTCACTGTTACAAATTTGAAATCCTTAGACAATTGGTCTTCCAAGTCTCGAGGATGAGCAGGAGCATTGTCCATTACCAGGAGTCACTTGAGCCCTAATTTATTGTCCAATATATATTTCTTCACACTGGGGCCAAACACGTGATTAAACAATTCCAGGAAAATTTCCCTAGTGACCCATGCCTTAGGGTTAGACTTCCACATCACACCTAATTTACTCTTGTCAACACTGTATTTCTTGAACACTCTGGGAGATTCAGAGTGATACACCAGTGAAGGCTTCACTTTGAAATCCCCACTAGCGTTACCACACAACATAAGAGTTAGCCTGTCTTTCATAGGCTTGTGTCCTGGCATTGCCTTTTCCTCCTGCGTGATGTAGGTCCTCCTTGGCATTTTCTTCCAAAAGAGGCCTGTTTCGTCACAATTAAACACTTGTTGGGGTTTGAAATTTTCAGCCTCTACATATTCTTTAAACTCACGCACAAATTTTTCAGCCCCTTGTTTATCTGAACTGGCACCCTCACCATGCCTTACAACACTGTGTATGCCACTTCTCCTCTTGAATTTTTCGAAACAGCCTTTGCTGGCCTTAAATTCATCAACATCAACATCATCACTGGTTCCAAGCATTTTCTTGACAAGATCAGTATGCAACTGCCTTGCTTTTTCACAAATTAATGACTGCACAACACTGTCACCCGCTAGCAGTTTTTCGTTTATCCACACCAACAACAATTTCTCCATATTTTTCATTATTTGTGATCTCTGTTTCGTTATTGTATTCACCCCTTTCACAACATTAGCTTAAGTGATTTCTTTTCTCTTAGCCACAATGGAACTGATGGTTGTTGGGGCATTCTTGTATATCCTGGCGAGCTCGGCAATACGTAGGTTCCGTACCAAGAACGAGAACGAAGGTAATCACCGAAAACGGAGGTAAAATTTCCCCGAAAAAACTGCACGAAAACTGAAACACACAAAAACAGAGATACACGAAAACGGAGGGTTGACTGTACTAGCAACGGGCTAGTAACCCCTTCTCCTGTACACATTTACTAAAAAAGAGAAGAAGAATAACTTTATAAAACTGGGTTGTTTGAATGTGCGTGGATGTAGTGCGGATGATAAGAAAGAGATGATTGCTGATGTTATGAATGAAAAGAAGTTGGATGTCCTGGCCCTAAGCGAAACAAAGCTGAAGGGGGTAGGCGAGTTTCAGTGGGGAGAAATAAATGGGATTAAGTCAGGAGTATCTGAGAGAGTTAGAGCTAAGGAAGGGGTAGCAATAATGTTGAAGGATCAGTTATGGAAGGAGAAGAGGGAATATAAATGTATAAATTCAAGGATTATGTGGATTAAAATAAGGGTCGTATGCGAAAAGTGGATTATAATAAGCGTGTATGCACCTGGAGAAGAGAGGAGTGTAGAGGAGAGAGAGAGATTTTGGGAGATGTTAAGCGAATGTATAGGAACTTTTGAACCAAGTGAGAGAGTAATTGTGGTAGGGGACCTAAATGCTAAAGTAGGAGAAACATGTAGAGAAGGTGTGGTAGGTAAGTTTGGGGTGCCAGGTGTAAATGATAATGGGAGCCCTTTGATTGAACTTTGTATAGAAAGGGGTTTAGTTATAGGTAATACATATTTTAAGAAAAAGAGGATAAATAAGTATACAAGATATGATGTAGGACGTAATGACAGTAGTTTGCTGGACTATGTATTGGTAGATAAAAGACTGTTGAGTAGACTTCAGGATGTACATGTTTATAGAGGGGCCACAGATATATCAGATCACTTTTTAGTTATAGCTACAGTGGGAGTAAAAGGTAGATGGGATACAAGGAAAATAGAAGCAGTAAGTAAGAGAGAGGTGAAGGTTTATAAACTAAAAGAGGAGGCAGTTAGGGTAAGATATAAACAACTATTGGAGGATAGATGGGCTAGTGAGAGTGTAGGCAATGGGGTCGAAGATGTATGGGGTAGATTTAAAAATGTAGTGTTAGAGTGTTCAGCAGAAGTTTGTGGTTACAGGTGAGTGGGTGCTGGAGGGAAGAAGAGCGATTGGTGGAATGATGATGTAAAGAGAGTAGTAAGGGAGAAAAAGTTAGCATATGAGAGGTTTTTACAAAGTAGAAGTGATGCAAGGAGGGAATAGTATATGGAGAGAAAAAGAGAGGTTAAGAGAGTGGTGAAGCAATGTAAAAAGAGAGCAAATGAGAGAGTGGGTGAGATGTTATCAACAAATTTTGTTGAAAATAAGAAAAAGTTTTGGAGTGAGATAAATAAGTTGAGGAAGCCTAGGGAACAAATGGATTTAACAGTTAAAAATAGGAGAGGAGAGTTATTAAATGGAGAGTTAGAGGTATTGGGAAGATGGAGGGAATATTTTGACTAGTTGTTAAATGTTGATGAAGATAGGGAAGCTGTGATTTCGTGTATAGGGCAAGGAGGAATAACATCTTGTAGGAGTGTGGAAGAGCCAGTTGTGAGTGTGGGGGAAGTTCGTGAGGCAGTGGGTAGAATGAAAGGGGGTAAGGAAGCTGGGATTGATGGGATAAAGATAGAAATGTTAAAAGCAGGTGGGGATATAGTTTTGGAGTGGTTAGTGCTATTATTTAATAAATGTATGGAAGAGGGTAAGGTACCTAGGGATTGGCAGAGAGCGTGTATTGTTCCTTTGTATAAAGGTAAAGGAGACAAAAGAGAGTGCAAAAGTTATAGGGGAATAAGTCTGTTGAGTGTACCTGGTAAAGTGTATGGTAGAGTTATTAGTGAAAGAATTAAGAGTAAGACAGAAAGCAGGATAGCAGATGAACAAGGGGGCTTTAAAAAAGGAAAGGTAGGGGGTGTGTAGACCAAGTGTTTACAGTGAAACATATAGGTGAACAGTATTTGGATAAGGGTAAAGAGGTTTTTGTGGCATTTATGGATTTGGAAAAGGCGTATGATAGGGTGGATAAGGGGGCAATGTGGCAGATATTGCAGGTGTATGGAATAGGAGGTAGGTTACTGAAAGCAGTGAAGAGTTTTTATGAGGATAGTGAGGCTCAAGTTAGAGTATGTAGGAGGGAGGGGGACTATTTCCCAGTAAAAGTGGGCCTTAGACAAGGATGTGTGATGTCACCGTGGTTGTTCAATATATTTATAGATGGGGTTGTAAGAGAAGTGAATGCTCGGGTGTTGGCAAGAGGTGTGGGGTTAAAAGATAAAGAATCAAATACAAAGTGGGAGTTGTCACAGTTGCTTTTTGCTGATGACACTGTGCTTTTGGGAGATTCTGAAGAGAAGTTGCAGAGGTTGGTGGATGAATTTGGTAGGGTGTGTAAAAGAAGAAAATTGAAAGTGAATACAGTGGACCCCTGGTGTTCGTCCATTTTTCGTAAGAGAATACTGTTCAAGTGCCATTACCAACCGAATTTATTCCCTTAAGAAATAATGTAAAGTAGACTAGTCCTTTTAGACCCCCAAAACTACACTTATAAAAGCATTTAAAAAAATAAACTTACATAAAAGGGATGTTTTAAGCAGGACGAACACCGGGGGTTTACTATATAGGAAAGAGTAAGGTGATGAGGATAACAAAAAGATTAGGTGACAAAAGATTGGATATCAGATTGGAGGGAGAGAGTATGGAGGAGGTGAATGTATTCAGATATTTGGGAGTGGACATGTCAGCAGATGGGTCTATGAAGGATGAGGTGAATCATAGAATTGATGAGGAAAAAAGGGTGAGTGGAGCACTTCGGAGTCTGTGGAGACAAAGAACTTTGTCCATGGAAGTAAAGAAGGGAATGTATGAGAGTATAGTTATACCAACACTCTTATATGGGTGTGAAGCATGGGTGATGAATGTTGCAATGAGGAGAAGGCTGGAGGCAGTGGAGATGTCATGTCTGAGGTCAATGTGTGGTGTGAATATAATGTAGAGAATTCGGAGTTTGGAAATTAGGAGGTGGTGTGGGATTACCAAAACTAATATCCAGAGGGCTGAGGAGGGGTTGTTGAGGTGGTTCGGACATGTAGAGAGAATGGAACGAGACAGAATGACTTCGAGAGTGTATAAATCTGTAGTGGAGGGAAGGCGGGGTAGGGGTCGGCCTAGGAAAGGTTGGAGGGAGGGGGTAAAGGAAGTTTTGTGTGCGAGGGGCTTGGACTTCCAGCAAGCATGTGTGAGCGTATTTGATAGGAGTGAATGGAGACAAATGGTTTTTAATACTTGACGGTTGAGCTCCTTCAGTCTCCCCTCGTTATGTTGAGCTCCTTCAGTCTCCCCTCGTTATGTTGAGCTCCTTCAGTCTCCCCTCGTTATGTTGAGCTCCTTCAGTCTCCCCTCGTTATGTTGAGCTCCTTCGGAACCACTACCATTCAGAGTACCACAATGGAACCACTACCATTCAGAGTACCATGAAATTACCACCACCATTCAGAGTACCACAATGGAACCCCTACCGTTCAGAGTACCATGATAGGACCACCACTATACAGAGTAACACAATAGAACCCTGTTGGAGTGTGAGCAAAGTAACATTTATGAAGGGATTCAGGGAAACCGGCAGGCCGGACTTGAGTCCTGGAGATGGGAAGTACAGTGTCTGCACTCTGAAGGAGGGGTGTTAATGTTGCAGTTTTATAACTGTAGTGTAAAGCACCCCTCTGGCAAGACAGTGATGAAGTGAATGATGATGAAAGTTTTTCTTTTTCGGGCCACCCTGCCTTGGTGGGAATCGGCCGATGTGTTAATAAAATAAAATACAGTGGACCCCCGAGTTTCGTAAACCCCGGAAATCGTACATTTATGTAAGTATAATATTGTAAGTGCTTGTGGAAAAGTATTTTTGGGGGTCTGAAATAGACTAACCTACGTAACATTATTTCTTAAGGGGGTAAATTCGTTCGGTAATGGCAATTGAGCAGACTTCAGGAGTGAAGTTTTTACGAAACTCGGGGGTCCACTGTATTATTATTATTATTATTTATTAGTACAGTAGGGCCCTGCTTTTCAGCATTTCGCCTTATGGCGTTCCGTTAATACTGCGAGTTCAAATTATGACCAAAACTTTCTATACGGCGAGCGGTCTTTCAAATACGGCGCGCGCCACCCGGTTTGTTTACATTTTCCATGAGCACATCTCTCTATTATGTAATAATCACTCTTGGGCACATTAAATGTCCTATTTTACGTCAATATAGACATTTTCATTAATCCATCTATGATATTTTCTTCCAAATTATATAAGAAACACGTTACAAAGCATATAAACATGCTCTTTATATGCTATGGAGGTGTGGTTGCCGGGCGGAGGAAAACATTACGTAATACTAATAATAATCACTCTTGGGCTCATTAAATGTCTTATTTTACGTTAATATAGACATTTTCATTAATCCATCTATGATATTTTCTTCCAAATTATATAAGAAACACGTTACAAAGCATATAAACATGCTCTTTATATGCTATGGAGGTGTGGTTGCCGGGCGGAGGGAAAACATTACGTAATACTAATAATAATCACTCTTGGGCTCATTAAATGTCTTATTTTACTTTAATATAGACATTTTCATTAATCCATCTATGATATTTTCTTCAAAATTATATAAGAAACACGTTACATAGCATATAAACATTTTATGTTTATATGGGTACCTGAGTGTTGGTTGACTGGTGTGGGTCGCATTCTCGGACAAAACTGACCTAATTTGCCTGAAATGCTCTGCATAAAAAGTGGCTTTCTGTATCATAGTGAAGTGGACCCCCGAGTTACGAGCACCCCGGAAATTGTACAATTATGTAAGTATAATATTGTAAGTGCTTTTGTAAATGTATTTTTGGGGGTCTGAAATGGACTAACGTACTTGACATTATTTCTTAAGGGAGTAAATTTGTTCGGTAATGGCACTTAAGCAGGCTTCTGGAATGAATTTTGTTCGTTACTCGGGGGTACACTGTATGTCATTGATGTTAGCTAGGCCTGTATACCTTGTACATGTACTTGTAGAAATAAAGATATTATATTATTATATTATATATGCACTATGGAGGTGTGGTAGCCGGGCAGAGGGAAAACATTACGTCACTCCCCTTAATACATAACGCTTTTGCTTACAAATAATAATAATAATAATAATAATAATATTAATAATAATAATACTTTATTGTGACATGGTACAATGATACATGGTAGACAAGATATATTTCTTAATGAGATGTACATGCCAAAAGCCCCTAATATGCTGTGCATTGCGGGCATGAATTATTCATTACTTCTCCCTTTGTTTATGATGGCATCTAAAGGTAGTTGATAGAAATGATTAAACTCGGTGAACATATGTCGATGGTAATAATATGGTTCTGGGCCACATGTAGGTAGATGTAGGTATGTACCCCAGGCGGACTACATACAGTGGACCCTCAAAAATAGGCTCCATTGAATATAGGCGAATTTGAAAATAGGCCACTTTTTTTCAGCAAAATAATGGCTTGATATTAGTCCGTTGGCTTAAAAATAGGCGGTCGTCTGAAACGCGTCCGCGTGGCCTCCCAGCCGCCTGGGCACATAAACACCACATTGAGCGTCAGTGTGCCATTGTTTACCATCGAGTGACCGCCACCCACACATTCATACCATACATTTTGTCATTATTCCATTGTTTTTAGTGCTTGCAACTGCTAAATAAGCCACCATGGGCCCAAAGAAAGCTCCTAGTGCCAGCCCTGTGGTAGAGTGTTGCAGGGAGTGTATCAGGAATTCAGGAAGTGTAGCAGGGTTGCGTGTAGCAGGGATGCAGGGAGTGTAGGAGGGATGCAGGGAGTGTAGCAGGGATGCAGGGAGTGTAGCAGAGATGCAGGGAGTGTAGCAGGGATGCAGGGAGTGTAGCAGGAATGCAGGGAGTGTAGCAGGGATGCAGGAAGTGTAGCAGGGATGCAGGAAGTGTAGCAGGGATGCAAGGAGTGTAGCAGGGATGCAGGGAGTGTAGCAGGGATGCAGAGAGTGTAGCAGGGATGCAGGGAGTGTAGCAGGGATGCAGGGAGTGTAGCAGGGATGCAGGGAGTGTATCAGGAATGCAGGGAGTGTAGCAGGAAGGCAAGGACTTGGTACCTGAAATGTTAATGGAAGGGGATTCCCCTTCCAAACACTAGCAACACCTCCTTCCTCTCCCCTCCTTCCTTCTTCCACACATCAACAATTCTTCAATAAAGGTAAGTGTCAACTTATTACTGTTTTATATTATATATCTCATTGTTTTCTGTGTAGATAAATGTACATTTCACGTAAAAAAAATATTTTTTAAATACTTTTGGGTGTCTGGAACGGATTAATTTTATTTACATTATTTCTTATGGGGAAAATGGTTTTGAAAGTCATCCATTTTGAAAATAGGCGGACTCTCAGGAACGGATTATGGACGATTTTCAAGGGCCCACTGTACTTACATTATTATTATAACTGATAATTATACTTATGTGTACCTGTACCTAAGTAAACTTACACACGTTAATAGAGTGGACCCTCGGATTATGATGGTGTCGGATTACGTTAAATTCGGAAAACGATACATTTTTCCGTAAACGATGATCCGCTTGGAAAACGCTATTCGTCTTGGACGCATACACATGCCCTGGGACGGCACAACGCTCCATCCAGAGTCAGTGTGCCATTGTTTACCAGCGAGTGAGCACCACCCACGCATTCATACCATACATTTTGTCATTTTTCCACTGTTTTTAGTGCCTGCAACTGCTAAATAAGCCACCATGGGTCCAAAGAAAGCTCCTAGTGCCAGCCCTGTGGTAAGGAAAGTGAGAAATATGGTAGAACTGAAGGAGATCATTGCAAAATATGAAAGTGGAGTGCGTGTGGCAGAGCTGGCCAGGCTCTATGGCAAACCCTATTCAACCATCGGTACCATTGTGGCCAAGGCAAATCAAATCAAGAACGCTATTGTTGCGAAAGGTGCAAATATGATCACAAAACAGAGATCGCAAGTGCTGGATGTGGAAAATTTGTTGTTGGTGTGGATCACCGAGAAACAATTAGCAGGAGATAGTGTTACGCAGGCAATAATATCTGAAAAAGCAAGGCAGTTGCATGATGATCTCGTCAAGAAAATGCCTGCAACGAGTGCTGAAGTGAGCGAATTTAAAGCCAGCAAAGGCTGGTTTGACAGATTTAAGAAGCGTAGTGGCATACATAGTATGATAAGGCATGGTGAGGCAGCCAGTTCTGACAAAAGTGCGGCTGAAAAATATGTGAATGAATTTCAAGCTATGTAAAGGCTGAAGGATTTAAACCTGAACAAGTGTTTAATTGTGACAAAACAGGCCTGTTTTGGAAGAAAATGCCAAACAGGACCTTCATTATGCAGGAGGAAAAGGCACTGCCAGGACACAAGCCTATGAAAGACAGGCTAACTCTTATGTTGTGTAGTAATGAAAGTGGTGATTTTAAAGTGAAGCCTTTACTGGTGTATCACTCTGAAAATCCCAGAGTGTTTAAGAAATGCAGTGTCGCCAAGGCTAATTTGTGTGTGATGTGGAAGTCTAACAATAAGGCATGGGTCACTAGGGAAATTTTCTTTGATTTGTTCCATGAAGTGTTTGGCCCCAGTGTGAAGAAATATCTCGAGGAAAATAATTTGGGCCTCAAGTGCCTCCTGATAATGGACAATGCTCCTGGTCATCCTCGAGACTTGGAAGAGCAAATTGTGGAGGACTTTAAGTTCATCACAGCGAAGTTCTTGCCCCCTAATTCCACTCCTCTCCTCCAGCCCATGGACCAGCAGGTCATTTCAAACTTTAAAAAACTCTACACCAAAGCAATGTTTCAAAAGTGCTTTGATGTGACCTCAGACATTAATATGACTCTAAAAGAGTTTTGGAAAGTTCACTTCAATATCCTCCATTGCATAAACCTTATAGGTAAGGCTTGAAAGGGAGTGATTACCAGGACTTTGAACTCTGCCTGGAGAAAATTGTGGCCAGACTGTTCCCAGAGAGGGATTTTGAAGGTTTTGAGGGTGAGCCTCAGAACCCTGAGCCTGAGCCTGTTGTGGAACCAATTGTGGCACTGGGCAAGTCCATGGGGTTGGATGTTAGTACTGAGGATGTGGAACAGTTGGTGGAGGAGGACAATGAAGAGAACCACATAAGATCTGCAAGAGCTTCATCTGCAACAGCAACAACAGACCACAGTTCAGGAAAATGGTCCAGAGGAGGAGGAGGAGGAACAGAGATGGAAGACGGTGCCTTCTTCAAGGATTATGGAAATCTGTGCCAAATGGACTGATGTGCAAGGCTTTATGGATGATTTTCATCCTAACAAAGCTGTTGCAGGCCGTGCTGGCAACATGTACAATGACAATGTTGTGTCCCATTTCAGGGATGTTTTAAAGAAACGCCAGACACAGAGCTCCCTGGACAGATTTTTTGTGAGAGAAGGTTCCAGTTACTCTCAAGCTGGTCCTAGTGGCATTAAAAGAAAAAGGCCAGTAACCCCAGAAAAGAACTTGGTACCTAAAGTGTTAATGGAAAGGGATTCCCCTTCCAAACACTAGCATACTACTCCTTCCTCCCTCCCCCTCCTTCCATCTTCCACACATCAACAACTCTTCAATAAAGGTGTGTTAAGTTACTACACTGTTGTATGTATAGAGGAGAGTGAGGGAGGGCTTAGTGTTTGGAAGGGGAATCAACACTCCCTGCATGCCTGCTACACTACCTGCATGACTGCTACACTACCTGCATGCCTGCTACACTCCCTGCATGCCTGCTACACTCCCTGCATGCCTGCTACACTCCCTGCATGCCTGCTACACTCCCTGCATGCCTGCTACACTCCCTGCATGCCTGCTACACTCCCTGCATGCCTGCTACACTCCCTGCATGCCTGCTACACTCCCTGCATACCTGCTACACTCCCTGCATGCCTGCTACACTCCCTGCATGCCTGCTACACTCCCTGCATGCATGCTACACTCCCTGCATGCATGCTACACTCCCTGCATGCATGCTACACTTCCTGCATGCATGCTACACTCCCTGCAATGCATGCTACACTCCCTGCATGCATGCTACACTCCCTGCATGCATGCTACACTCCCTGCATGCATGCTACACTCCCTGCATGAATGCTACACTCCCTGCATGAATGCTACACTCCCTGCATGAATGCTACACTCCCTGCATGCCTGCTACACTACCTGCATGCCTGCTACACTCCCTGCATGCCTGCTACACTCCCTGCATGCCTGCTACACTCCCTGCATGCCTGCTACACTCCCTGCATGCCTGCTACACTCCCTGCATTAATGCTACACTCCCTGCATGCCTGCTACCACTGGGGTGCCACTAGGAAGCTTCTTTGGACCCATGGTGACTTATTTAACAGTGACAATCACTAAACCAGCAATAAACAGAATAAATTTATTGTGAAATGTTTGAAAGAGCGCACTGGGTAATGTTCTCGCACAAGCGCGGGTAGGCAGACAGGTCTGGTACGGACCGATAGTCGAGGGAATGACCGATAGACGAGGGAAACATTGACTGAAAAAAGAGCTCGAAACTCGAAATCACCGATAGTCGGAATCACCGAAACACGAGGGACCACTGTACATGCACTGTGTAAGTTAATGTGTAAACAATATTTATTTTAATACTTTTGGGTGTCTGGAATGGATTAATTGAATTTCCATTATTTCTTATGGGGAAAATAGATTCGGATTAAGTTATTTTTGGTTTAAGTTAAGCCCTCTGGAATGGATTAATTATGAAATCTGGGGGCCCACTGTATAGACATTTTGCTTAATCCATCTAAATACACCCGACAATAGAATAAATTAACATAAATATGAGATGTGGTAGCGAGGCGACTTGTAGGACTTGTGGTAGCCAGGCGACTTGTAGTCCAACATCAGAGAAAATGTGTACACTATAATATTACTGGGGTTAACTAGAAAATTACTCCTTTCGTATGCCTTCACTCAGGGCGTCATTTCTTCTAAAAATTGTGTTACATGAGAATGGGAGTGTTTCTCTTTATTTATTCTGCTGTATCAACGAGGAGACTTGTACACAATGTAAAGTGACGAAAACCAGACGTGTTCGCCTGGTTTGTTTACATTACGTGTGTGTTTTGCCCATACTTCCCAAACCTGACTTCCTACAAATAAAACTCACCTCTCACCCTACATTAACACTACAAATATTTTAAGGTAAGTAATGAGTGTACTGTATATGCATTGTATCACTCTAGGGTGCTTTAAGTATCGTAGTATAGTATGAGTGGGTGGGGTGGCCAGGAGGGCTACCATACCTACCACACCTGACTTCTTACAGTAAATACTACTCACCTTTTGCCCTACATTAAGACTACAAATATTTTGAGGTAAATAATGAGTGTACCGTGTGTGTATTTTACTTTTAATGCCTAGTTCTATTGCTAACTTAATACACTATATGCTAGTGCAAACTTGTTATCTGGCATTTATATGCATTTATAAATAGAAAAAAATGGAGTTCTGCTTTCTAGCAGTAGCCTGGAACCTAACCTGCTGTATAAGTGGGGCCCTACTGTATGTACATATTCTTACAATAATTTATATTATTATGTATATTATTGTATAATTATTATATTATACATATTATTATTATTATTATTATTAGTATGTACATATTCTTATAATAATACTCTTGCTTACCATTTGGAATTTTTATTCACACAAAAAATAGAAGATTTACTGTTATGCAGACTACTGCATTATTGTAATAATTGTATAAATAATGTCAACCCATTCATGACTGCATATGAGACTGGCCAGGTGGACATGTATTTACTCTTAAACATAGCCAAAGAATCGAACATTTTAGCTACTTTGAGCTCAATTTCAAGGTACTTTTCATTGTGAAAGCAATCAAAATCATATCTATTTCTGTAATATATCTTCCATTCTATCAAATGAGACCAAAAAAACGAGAATACAACCATAAAAACCTTATGAAAATATACCGCTAAGGGGCGGCTAATGGCTGAGAAGTGAACTCCGTTATTTATTGTGCGATTTCTTTCAATTTTGGTGTACATTAAGAAGCATCTTTCCATCATACATTGCCCAAGTTTTAATAAGATAGCCCAACAAACAACTGAGATCTAATTCCCTATATCAAGAGCAAGAGCCCCTCATCAGAGTCAAGGAACTTTCCTTGAGACCCACTCGCATCTTGAAATTTCGCTCTCATCTGGAAGCAAAAAATTGCCCGAGCAACTGCTCGTATCTTGAAAAACTCGCACGTCGGGGCTCTCGTAAGTAGAGGTTCCACTGTATATATACACAGCCTCTCCTCACTTAATGACGGAATTCCATTCCTAATACCGTGTAGGTAAACAAATTCGTCACTAAACAAGGAGCATACTATAATGGTAGTGGGTTTATGTCAACCATCTTTGATATTGCTCTAATGTCACCCTTGTACCATTTATAACATTTTTAGTATATTTTTAAATGTTTATACAGTAGTGTACTGTACACTGTAATAAATAGAATAGAGGAAATCAGCTCTAATATACATTATTTAGGTATGCATACTGATCAGACAGCCTGTCGTAAATCCGAGTCATCAGTAATTGAGTACGTCGCTAAGTGAGGAGAGGCTGTATATATATTTATTTTAAATAAAAAGTTTTGCTACTGCGTGCTGAATATAAAGATGACATACAGTACATACTACCAGTGAGCAACTAGTCACCAATTACTCTGTACCCTTACTGTTGCTATTACTTACATTATGTACCAATTATAAAATTATCAAAAGAGGATCTCTAACATAATCCTAATCTACTTCATATTAAATAAAATTAATAAATGAGTGAACTGGCATTTTTTAAAAACAATATGTAAATTTTATTGGATTATTAACCTGAATGGTTAGTAACCCAGGATAACCCAAGCAAGCCAAGTAATGTGGCTTATTTCCATTGTGGTCCTTTGGTTCTCTTCCCCAGGATGCCACCCACAATTGTCATTTAATACTCAGGTATTTACTTATTGATGAATAACACATATACATCACCTGGTA
>WNWK01013496.1:0-55108 GCA_009830355.1 Cherax destructor
AATGACCACACAAAGTTAAAGTATACAATGTAATATCTTCCCCACTCCCCTCTTCCACTAACACACACATACTCTTCCATGAACACAGGTATATCAAAGCCTACCATTATAAATTTACACAAAACCCATAAGTGCATTAAACCCTCGGATGTCAAAGAAACACTGCCATAGCCAGATGAACTGGCCTTACATTCATGATCCACATAAGACATACAGCATCCTTGTCTGTAACAGACCTTACTAAATTTTTCGCACTGCAATATAACAACATAAACCTACACAGTATCTTCCTCATAAAAGATCACCACACAATAAAACAAATGCCATAACATTTAGAGCTATAAAACATAGCCTCAAAACACCTTAATTAAACCTTAGACATATGTCAATACAAAACCTTGAAATATATATATAAAAAAACATTTCCAAGAAGCCAAAACTCCAAATTATCTGGTCAGAATATAATAAAGCATACAGTCTATGTAAACCCCAATCGCTGTAAGTCACATCCACACCTAAAATTGTGCTCTTGAATGATACACACATCAACTCTCATACGTCTCAATGTCATCTCTAACCACTGTCTCTTTACCTCCGTGCGCAGGCCGTTAACATTAACACTCAGACACCTGAATACAACAACGGGGGTTTACCTTTAGACTTTACAACCCTGGTGGCTCCCACCGGCACCACACCTTCCTTTCCATTGCCCCCTTTCATACCCTGCTTCGCCAACTTCCCCACCACCCCTCCTTTGTTAGCCTCGGCCATCTCTACTGAAGCCTTTTTACCCGACCTCTGGCCTGGGGTAAGCACATCATTTTCAGCCATACCACTGGATCGTTTCCTTGATTCCCCACCACTTCCATCACCTCCTTCTCCTCCTCCCTGTTCACCACCTCCACCTTCACTTCCTCCACCTGTCTACCAACTACCCTCTCCCCTTCCACCTCATACTCAGATTCCATGCTCACCAGCTCACACTCATCCTTCTCCCCCACACTCATGCCCCTCCGATGTCGGGCTGTCCAACATCCTATTCAAATCCTCCAACAATGGGGAGGCCAACTCAGCATCCAGGCCCATGTTTCCCTGTGGCACCTCAACGCCACGAGGATCAGCCTCCGTTTCCATCATAGCCGATGACAGTGTTGTAACCACCACCTCTGATGCCTCAACCACCTTACTCCATTTCCTGCCACGCTCCACAACCATGGCTGATTGTACTTCGCCCCTTGCATGCATCTGCATCTTCCTCCTGACATTCCATAACCTGACGCTGCTGCTGATGATCTCTACAACGTTCACAAGATGCTGCAACATGGCCAGTTATGCCACAGAGATGACAGGTCCTCACCAGCCCTGGATACGTTACATAGACCTGCGTTCTGAAGACGTCCATTTGCACATACAATGGTACCTGCTTCCTAAGTGTCATCTTCACAGAGAATGTACCCTCTGGCAATCCAACATATAGGCCTTGGGCCCAGCGGCCCACCGTAATCGCATGGATTACCCCAAACTGCTGAAACACCTTCAATCCATTTCCCCGCCTTCAAAAAGAACATTTCGAATCTTAAGCCAAGACATCTTGCAAACGTATCTCCAGACTTGAAGATCCTTCCTTCTCCATTCAGAAAAACACCATATATGTCTTCATTCGGGATCTTGAATGTGTCCCTGATAATCAAGGGCAGTAGCACATCCACGTTGTTTTGTAAATATGTAGAATTTCAATACAGATTGTATTAACTGTGCATCTATACTGAGCCGCAATGTTATTGGAAAACCAAGCTTTGCTGAACTGCCACCAGGGACCTGAGCAGTTCACCTGCACTCCACAAAGGCTGGGCAGCGAATGTCCATTTTAGGGAGAAAGTGAAGGCGACCGAACTCTGCCTAATAACATCAGATTCAGATTTTTATTTCTCTGTAAAGATTACGTGTGGTTTATATATTATAAAACTATAATTACAAAAATGGCCACTAGCATGTCTAGCATGCCCAGGCATGCTAATAATAATAGGGCAGACTAATAATAGTTCTTAATCTATATTATAAATAACAAATGATTAAATAGATTTACAATAGTGAAGTAGTTCAGAATATTTAGATTATGACAATTTGTAAAATTAGTAATGAGAATGGTTTCAATTGGCATGTTACATAGTGTCTATTAAAGCTCCTATTTGGAGTATATCAGGCAAACTTAAGACTAGTTTGAGATTTATTTAACAATAGTATATTCAGGATTTTATGTTTACTGTCCTTTGGATCAGTGTAGGTGTAGATGAGGAGGATTTGTGTGTGTGCATGAATAGGTGGTTTTCGTGTAGTTAGTTGATGTAGATGATCTTTAAGCCAAGATGAAGCAAGGCTGGCTCCTCTTTAGAAAATTACCAAAATGGAAAAAATATAATAACAATGAAAATAAACACCATTTATTATAAAAATTATATAAAAAAATATTAAATACTTAAACATGAGCATTAATCCTACTTTAAAGACAAAATAAAAAATGAAATAGATAAATAATACTTGAATTCAAAGCTAATTTTTACAGATATTCGTTAAAAGGCGTGTTGATGTTCTTGATGCTGGAGCTTTGAATTGGTCTTTCTGAACTCCTCCCTGTTGTTGATGGGGGGAAGTTGGTCACTGATGGGTGTGACTCGTTGATGGATGTTTCCTCAACCAGATATGTGGAGCCTCGAATAACCATTCAGAATACCAGGAACTCAGGTGTGGTCACCAATTGAAGAATGATGTGTAGCTGCCTGGGTTTGGTTCTAGCTAAACCACAGTTGTAAAGCATACTATGGATAATGCTCCATCTGACACTCTCGGCTTTGTGCCAAATGACCTAGCTGGCACCGAAGGCTGTAATGAATAGAAAGACATAGTTACTCACCACTCAAATAATCACTCCCATGGTAGGCATATGGAGAGGATTTAAACAAATTATTTTACTTTAAGGCAAGGCAGGGCAGAGCATAACTACATCTCCAAAAGAAGCTCTCAAACAAAATAAAATTAAGACAGGAGGAGTGGAGAATACTTACAGAGGTGTTGGGAGCTGCTAGTCAAGTGATTATCCCCTTTGCCAGAGCCTCGCACGTCACCTCTCACCGAGTGGAGAAAGGGGAGGGGATATCAAAAGCTGGACACTCACCCTACCTTAACAAGCAGACTGCCACACAAACTATCACCATACATACATTCACACTTTCATTAGTCCTATCTATAGAACTTTTCTCTGCTGAGTCTGCAGTTCAGGAGTTTTCAGGTAGAGAGTTCCAGATTTTAGACCCTTTAATTTACATTGAACATTTGTGAAGATTTAGCTGGACACGAGGAATGTCAGTTTTCAGGTAGGGAGTTGAAGATTTTAGGCCCTTTAATGTACATTGAACATTTGTAAGATTTAGCCAGACACTGGGAATGTCATAGAGATTTTTGTGTCTGGTATTGTGCCTATGGGTCCTGTCACAACTATCAAGAAAGCGTTTTAGTTTAGGTTTTTTTTTTTTTTTTTTTTTTATTTTATTTAAAAGACATGCTTACAAAAATCAGTATATATCTGCTAATATGCAACTAGACCGTACTAAACACAATATGGCAATCTTGATCTACAACATACAATATCTGATTTACATTCACAATCACAGTAACATATCTTACTTTCGTCATTATCCTCTGCCTTAGAAAACTATTGCATTACACATTTTAATACTGTTAAACATACTACACAATACTTACAATATACATATGCAAGCTAAATACTCCTAACACTAACATATCATAACAGATTGCTCTTCCTCCAACAAAAATCCTTATTTTGTTCCAACTTACCCTTAGCCATTTAATGACCCAGGAACTACGTTCCTGCCTATTCTGCAACTAATAACATCTTAAAACATTATTATATAGACACCGAAGTACATATGTTTCGACCCATTACATATAACCTAACTACTGACATACTTAAGCCTTCAAAAACGATATACATTACACAAAAATATATAAACATCAGAAATACAATTGTAATTTCGTTCACAAAATCTAAATTTTAATCTCCGAGTTATTGATTCCTCGTCAGCAACCATACTGGGGCGTGCAGTCTCTGCCTCCTGGTGGTCCGAACGAAACTTTATTTTCTTCAACATGCGGCAGCTCCTGCTCGCGCAACACTGTCTGAATTGAAATTGTAAGGCGTGTCACCTCCACAGCCACAATCCTACTATGTTGAAGGATACATACAAGATTGACATAGGTGACCTGTGTGTAGCCTTAAATGGCTAACAGGGTATCGTGAAACTGTCTCCAACACACAGTATGAAGGTTGGTATCAAGTATCAAGACAAGTATATGCAGTTAACTCAAGTATGGAAGTGCGGTTGAGAGATGTCTCCGCCACGTGGATAAGGGTGAAACCTGTTTCGGATCCAGTGGAAAAAAAAAAAAAAAAAAAAAAAAAAAAAAAAAAAAAAAAAAAAAAAAAAAAAAAAAAAAAAAAAAAAAAAAAAAAAAAAAAAAAAAAAAAAAAAAAAACTATTTCTAGCATTCCTCGTCCAGCAACCATACTGGGCGGTCGTTGGTGCTCTGCCTCCTGGTGGTGCCGAGACGAAACTTTATTTTCTTCAACATGGCGGCAGCTGCCAGACGTCGCGTCAACACTGTCTGTATTGAAATTGTAAGGCGTGTTGCACCCGTCCACAGCCGGTACAATCCTACCTATGGTGTTGAAGGATACATACAAGATTGACATAGGTGACCTATATGGTGTAGCCTTAAATGGACTAACCAGGGTATTCGTGAAACTGTCGTCAACACAGCAGTATGAAAGGTTGGTAGACAAGTATCAAGACCAAGTATATGCAGTTAACTCAAGTATGGAGGTGCGTTGAGAGATGTCTCCCGGTCCTATACGTGGATAAGGGTGAGAAACGTACCATTCGAGCGGATCAGTGGATCTAATGGAAGTCTTCAAGGAATATGGGATTGTACATGCTGCAAATGTGGGAAAGTGGCATGAGGACCCTTTGAAGGACTCATGGAGGGGTCTTATTCCTTGAAGATGTCCATCAGGCGACCTATACCATCATACGTAGTAATGCCTGAGTTCAGGACACAGGTGTCGTAACGTACGTGGGTCAACAGCGGACGTGCCGTACATGTGGGGCATTTGAACATGTAGCAGCAATTGTCCAAAGAGAGGGCAGCAACGATTTGAGGAGGGGCTCAATCGACCAAGCAGGACAGAAGGACAGGAAACGACTACGATGGGGCAGGAGCCAACTACCCGGTCATGGAGTGAGATAGTGGAGGGCAGCGCAGGGACATGTCAAACACTCCCAACGATAGCTACAGAGGAGCAAGAGAAACAGCAGAAGAGGAGGAAGGTTCAGGAAGCCAGCCCTAATATGTCTTTGGAAGGGGTATTGGAGCCTCATAGCCGAGACCTTGCCTGAGTTAAGTACGGCTGCAGGAGAAGTCTTGGGGAAGACAATGAACTAGGGATTGAAATGGAAGAGGATGGAACGAGGGAACAAGGTTTAGTATGTGAGACGGTGTGTGGAAGTGCATGAGCAAGAAAGTGGTCAGGGTATGGAAGTGTCGGGGAATCCGAAAGAGATCAGTAGCATCATCAGATGGAGAGGATGTATTAACACCTGCGCAGAGGTCATGCAAAAGCCCTTGGTGGATGCGTCAAAGAGGGGAAAGGGAGGGATAAAATTTAAGGAAGGTGCCAAGGGTGGGAAATGTGTAAACAGAGCCGGAGGCACAGGGAAAACTGAAGTGACGCATGCATCAAGGTCGAAAGGTAAACCTTCATTGTTGTTTTCAAGTGTATAACTATTAATGTAAATGGTATGAGGGCAGAGGTTAAAAGGAAGTGGGTAGAGGTGACATTGAGACGTTATGGTGTGCAAGTGGGTTTTTTGCAGGAACATAATTATAGGATAGGAAGAGACTTCCGTTTGGAAGGATATGATGTATATGCTGGGTCTTCAGGGAGATTAAAGGGTGGAGTTGCGGTAGTGATAAAGGTGTCAAGCCCTTTTCATTTGATTGCATGGGAGGAGTGTGGGGGGGGTCGTATAGTAAAGGTGGATGGGGAATGGGGTGGTATCAGAGTATGCTTTGTAGGGGTTTATATGCCGGCGGAGTTTTCCAGGAAGGTCAAGGACGAATTTGTGAATGAATATTTGGTATATGTCTTAGGAGGGTTGCCAGGAGTAGCGATCGTGGGAGGGGATTGGAACTGCGTTATCAGAAATAGAGATGTGGAACCTAGGGGAGCGGGCTGTGTGTTAGGGGTCTTAAGAGATGTATTAAATAGTGTGGGATTGAAGGACGTGGTAGGTGGAGGGGAGAGAGTGGAGCACACATACCTTCGTAAGGATTATGCAGCCAGATTGGATAGGATATATGGGTCAGATCAGGTAGTGGCTGAAGGTGTGCAAACGATAGATGTAGGGTTTTCAGATCATAGGGGTGTTCTAGTAGAAGTTAGTTGGGAAGGAGCAGTTAGGTGGTATAGGGGTTACTGGAAATTAAATGTGAAATTGTTGAGTGGGGAGGACAAACAGGCAAGTTTTGTACAATGGTGGAAAGGGTTGTGGGTGCAAGGTAAGAAGCAGATTGAGTCGGGAGAGTATCATAGTGTGGTGGGAAAAAGTGGCAAAGTGGGTATAAAAGTTTTTTACAAGACTGGGGAGAGAGGAGGCGGGTTGGACATTTGGGTTACAAAAGTACATAGAGGGCTCTTGGCCAGATGTCACGAGAGGAATGGACCTAATGCAGTGCAGGAGATAAGGGGATTGAAAGAAAGGCTGAGAGAGATACAGAATGAAAGATTTGATGTTTGTCGTTTGAGGGCGGGGATGGATGATATTTTATGGGGAGACAGGCCTTCGAAGTATGTTTGAGCAAATGTAGGAAAAGAAGGGATGGTATGACAGTAAATAGCATAGAAGTGGATGAGTCGTTTGAGAATTATGTGAGGGGCAAAGATTAAGGACGACTGAGGCGATGGGTGTATACGTGGATAAATGGTTTGAGAGGTATTGGAAAAAGTGATGGGGTAGGCATAACAGAGAGAAGAACAATTTTGGAGGGAATAACTGAAAAGGTGGGAGAGAGGGAACAGTAAGTATGGAAGGTCCAATTAGTGAGGAAGAGATATTGGAGGCGGTGGATGGGTTAAGTAAGGGAAAGGCTCCAGGGATAGACGGCATAGTTAATGACTTCTATAGGATATATTGGAATGTATTAAGGAATGTTTGGTATGGCTCTTTAACACAATGAAGGAGGAGGATGTTAGGAACTGATCAATGCATGGGCGTGGTGGTGTTGGTTAAGAAAGGGGGAACAGGAGTGACAATGAGCAATTACAGGCCTTTAGCAATGATGAATGCAGATTATAAGATTTTCGCGAAAGTATTGGGAAATAGGTTGAAAAAAGTGCTAGGAGGAGTGATTGAGGAAGGGCAGTGTGGGATACCGGGAAGGCATGATAAGTGGTCACGAAAGAATTAAAAAGTATATAAAGAATAGCATAGAGGGGAGGTATTAGCATTAGATTGGAGACGGGCATATGACAGTGTGGAGAGAGAGGTGCTGTATGAAATTATGCGACACCAGGGGTTTGGGGAGGAAGTGGTAGGATGGGTTGAAACAGTGTATACGGGGGCATGTATAAGGGTGCAGATGAATGGCCGTGTGGGGAGAATGGTGAAAATGGAAAAGGGATTAAGGCAGGGATGCCCTCTGTCGCAATGTCTATTTGCATGTTTGCAAGACCCATTCTACAGACTAGTAAAGGAGGGTGTGGGGGTGAGGGGAGGGAGGGTGTGAGGAAGAGAGTGAGGAGCAGGGGATAGTGGGATACGTGGACGATACTACAGTGCTTGTAGGCAACGTAGAGGGACTGGTCAATGTAGGACGTGTAATAGAGGTTTTTTGTAGAGCAACGGGAATGAGGGTAAATGGGGCCAAATCACGATTATTGGAGGTAGGTAGATGGGTGGGGGGAAGGTTGGGCGAGAGGCATGGGTGGATAGTAGTGGAAAACATTAAGATATGTGGAATAATATATATGAGTAATGAAGTGGAAGCGCGTGGTGAAAATTCAGGTAGGATAGTGAAAACGCAAGGATAGAATGAAGGGATGGAGACCAGGGGATCTTACATTACAGCAGAGGGTGATAGCAGTAAATACATTGATATATAGTAAGATTTGGCATGTAGCTGTGATATACCCATTAATGCAAGAAGACATACACAAGCTGGAGATTAAAGTGTTTCGATACATCTGGGCGTTTGGAAAACCATGGATTAGGAAAGAGATTGTTAGAAATAGGGTTGAGATGGGGGGTTTGGGGCTAATAGCGATAGAGCGTAGAGTAATATGTATGTATGTTAAAAGATGTGTTATAAAGTGGGGTGGGGTAGAGGCAGGTCGGGGGTAAAGTGTCAGAAGAATTAGGTAGGTGGTGGGGAGGCAAGAGTTTGGGGCAATGTTGGGATCTCTTGAGAAATATAATAGTGATAAAAAATGCTCATAAGTTAACTGCAAGTGATATGGAGAAACTGGATGGGGTAAAAGTGTGAAGAAGGTGTAGGGAATACCTATGTATGATTGGGCAATATATGGAAGGGATTCAAGAGTTTGTTATTGAGATCCAGAGACCGGGAACTTATGTATAGATTCTTACATGGAGCGGTGGCATCGAAAGCAGCTTTATTTAGGATGGGCATAGTTAAGGACGGGAGTTGTGACAGGTGTGGGATGCAGGAGACAGGGTATCATGCAATATATTTTGTGAGTATTTAGGGTGGGTACGGGAATGGATGGGTAGGGTATTAAGAAAATTGGGAGGGGTGGCATAACAGTATTAAGGGCAATAAGTTTGGATATAAATGGTATGAGTCAACAGGTGCGAAGGGGATTAATGCACTTAATGGTTGACTATGTGTGCGTGTCATGGAGGTTGAAAACCACGGGGTAAGGGAGCGTATCAGGGCGCTTGCAGAAGTATGATTGCAACAAGAAATAGGAATAGATGTGTGTATGGGGGAGATGGGAGGGGCTTTCTCGGGCAATACAAAGAAATGAGTTTAAGGGACTTATTGGAAGCATAGGAAATAATGAATGTAAAAGGGCTTGACACTAGGGGGAATTAAGGGAGAAAGTAGGGAGGAGGGGTAGCTGGGTGGTGGTACAAACGGAATGGTTGGGTAGTAGGGAAGGAAATAGGATTTTTACTGGGGGGTAGTGTAGGTATGTAAGTATGTACGGGAATTAAGATAGTGAGGAAATAAGGGGGAGGGAAAGGATGACGGATGACAAAATATAATTTTAATGCAAAGGGGAGACGGATGATGACCAGCGGAGGTAAGGATAGTGTATGTGATGTTGGTAAATTACTAAAATAGACGGACAAAATAGACGACTTGAATTCATTAAAGTAAGGGAAAAATGAAGGTTTACTTTGCATAAAGCAGAATAGGTGTGGTGGAGATATTATATAACGTATGTGCTATGTCCAGATGTTGTTAAGTGAAAATAGTGTGGAAGGAAGGCTGAAGTTAGCGCATTGTTAAGTTTGCAAAAATCGGTTCAAACATGTTAATGTGAATAATGGTGTTTCAAGATATGAGTGGATGAATTACTGTTACAATATACAGATATACAGAATAATAACTACGAAGCTTGAGGTCAAGGTACGAGTGGAAGTGTGTATGTAGGTATGAAAGATGATTGGTGTTACTTTCACAGATGATGTCAAGTCATATCATATAAGAATTACTTTATAATGAACAATGGATTAACATATATGTCGAGTGTCATAAAAAATTGTGGTTGAGATATATACAGTTTTATGTATAAATATAAAGCATAGAAAATGTAGTGGAGAAAGTGGACACCTTGTGGTATGTACATCAGGGAATGACTTTGGCAGGACGAGTGCTGATAAATTATAAGGGTACTGCAGAAGTACATAAATGTATGTTATAAGGAATATATTTATGTTGTTGAAGATTGAAGATGAAAGGAAGAATTTTGGTGTATAAATGTAGTCTTATTAGTTTGGGGCAAAATCACATTTAAAAGTTGTTGTAAGTGATTAATGCATAGCATAATGCAGAGGAGGAACAGAGTAAACTCAGAGAGGAGGTGTAGAGTAATAACACCTAGGGATGACATATTTACATATTTACACCTGGGTGTATATACTTTGTTGTGAAAATATTAATGTATGTCAAAGGGTCAATAGCATAGGAGAGGAACAGAAGGAGATATTGTACAGTAAGAAAATATAAAGACTTATGTGTTGTAGACGTCAGTCCTACAGTTCAATTTGTATGTAGTATTGATAATGTAGTCTAGGGAATAGTTGATTGTTTCCATAAATGTATCAATATCATGTCCTATACAGACATCTATATTTTTTTTTGTTTTTTGTTTGCTCTGTACTATATATATATATGTGTTTAAATAAAATATACAAAAAAAAAAAAAAACTATTTCTATCCTACTGTACATTAAGTCACCTCAATATTAATGCGTCATCGTCAACCCCATACTCCTATTCTTACCCCCACTGCTTAACCCCATAATAAAAGGGGGGGGAAAAAAAAAAAAAAAAAATTCTTTCCCGTACATCAACTATTTCTATCCTACTGTACATTAAGTCACCCCTCAACATTAATCGTCATCCGTCAACCCCATACTCCCCTATTCTTCCCCCCACTGCTTAACCCCCCACTCAATCACTCGCTCTTTATCTTCCCTCCCACAATAATCCTCCCACTGACATTACACTTAAACATAAAGAAATCCCCGCCTCTCCAGGTGTCTAGCTATTTCCTGCATCCACTCACCCCCCAATAACACCTGCAAAGTCATATCTCTATACTCCCTAGATAACAATTCTTCATATCGTCTCCCATACACCCACCTATTCCTATTTCTAGTCCTAAGCATAGCCGCAGCTATTGCCCTAATGCGTTCTCTTGCCCCAACCTCCCTTACCCTCCATGATTCACACACAAAATCAACCATTACATACATTAAAGCCCTTCTCGTGCTCATCCCAACTCCACCCAAATCAGACTTATAGCCCGTAAGACCCCTATCCCTCCCCCATCTTTCGCAAAACACTACCCATCCATTCCCTCACCATTCCTAAACTTTCACAAAAATAAATCACATGCATTCCAGTCTCCTGATAACCACACTTGTCACATCTTCCGTCCATTATAATTCCCATTTTGTATAAAACCTCCTTTGATGCTACCACCCCATGCAAAAACCTATACATTAATTCCCTATCCCTCGATCTCAACTTTAATTCTTTAAACCCTTTCCAAACATGATGCCAATCATACATAGGATATTCACTCACACCCTCGATAACATTCCTACCCCATCCCATTATTTCAATCTCACTTGCAGTCCATCTATGAAAGTCTTCACTACCATCATCTGCCGCAAAATATCCCAACCCAGCCGTAAATCCCTCCCTCCCCACCATCTACCCAGATCCTTCTCCATCATGCCTACTCTTCCCTCTGCCATTCCACCCCAACGTACAACACATCTTTTAACATACAGACTGAATAATCGCCTCTCCAACCCAATCAGCCCCAGGCCTCCCTGTCCACCCTGTTCCTAACTATTTCCTTCCTCAGCCACGGCCGACCGTACGCCCAAATGTATCTCATTACTCTCACCTCAAGTCTTCTAATATCTGCTTGTAACAATGGAAATACCACCGCTACGTGCCACAGTTTACTATACACAAGTGTATTGACCGCCACTACCCTTTGTTGCAATGTAAGATCTCCCGGCCTCCACCCTTTTATCCTATTTAAAGCTTTTGCACTACTTTCTCTGAATTAACACTACGGGAATCACTTACAGTATTTAAATATATTACTCCACATATCTGAATTTCATCTACCATTAACCACCCATGCCTTTCCCCCATGCCCCCCCCCACCCAGCTACCCACCTCCAATAACTTTGATTTGGCACAATTCACTCTCATACCAGTAGCTCCTCCAAACACTTCAATCATACGTCCCACATTACGTAAACCCTCCTCACTACTTACAAGCACAGTTGTGTCATCTACATACCCTATGATTTTCTGCACCGCCTCTATTCAATGTACGATCCCTCTTCACGCTATCTTTGTCAAACCCTACCAATCTATAGAATGGATCCTGCATACACGCAAATAAACACTGCGACAGTGGACATCCCTGTCGCAAACCTCTGTCCATACTTATCCTGTCTCCCATTTTACCATTCACACGTACTTTCAGACCCGCCTCCCTATACACCGCCTCTACCCATCCCACTACATCCTCTCCAAAACCCTGTCTCCTCATGATCTCATACAATGTCCCCCTTTCAACACTATCATACGCCCTTTGCCAATCAATTGCTAAGACCCCCCCCTCAGTCCCATCCTCTATGAATTCTCTAATGCATTCGTGTCCTTGTATCATGCTTCTCCCGGGTATTCCACACTGCCCCTCCTCTATAACCCTACCCAATACTTTTTTCAATCTATTAGCCAATAATTTAGCAAAAATTTTGTAATCGGCATTCAGTAATGCCAATGGCCGAAAGTTATCCAGAGTTTCCTTTTTACCTCTTTTCTTGACTAAAACCACCACCCCAGTACCTTGCCCTATCCCTATACGACCCTCACCTTTCATTATATTGAACAATGAAACTAAACATTCCTTTAGAGCCCCCCAATGTACCTTATAAAATTCATTAATTATTCCATCTAACCCAGGAGCCTTTCCTTCACTTAAACCATTCACAGCCTCCCATACCTCCTCTTCACTGACAGGTCCTTCCATACTTGCTCTATCACCATCCCCACTCTTTTCACTATCCCTTCTAATACAATGTCCCTCTCATGCTCACTCACCCGTCCACAACTCCAATACTTTTTAAACCATTTATCCGCATATATACTTATCGCTTCTGTAGTACGTAATCTCTGCCCCTTCACATAGCCACCCATATCGTCCCCTACTTCCACACATGAAATTGTCATACCCTCCCTTTTTTTCTGCACTTATTTAACACATATTTTGACGGTCTATCTCCCCATAAAACATCATCTATCCCTGCTTGCATACGACAGACATCAAAACGCTCATTCTGAATACTGCGCAACTTATCCTTTAAAACCCGAATTTCCTGTAAAGCAGATGTTCCCTGTCTCCCATAACACTCTCCCAATAATCCCTCCACGTATTTCTGCAACCCATAAGACCAGCACACCTCCTCCCTGCCCAACCTCCTATAGAACCTTTGAATTCCTTCTTTAGCTACCCTTTCCCACCAATTCAAAAAAGCCTCACTATCATTCCTCAGTTTTTTCCCCTGCCCCCATAGCTCCCTCCACCAATGTGCAAAGGATTCTTGTTGGCCCTCCACACGCAATAATTTACCATTTAATTTCCAATACCCTTAAACCATTTTACCGCTCCTTCCCATGTTGCATCCACCATAACTCCTCTATGATCTGAAAATCCCACATCTATGATATTAATCCCCACTACCCTAACCTGATCTGTTGTATAAATCCTATCCAGCCTAGCAGCATAATCTCGTCTAAAGAAGGTATTCTCTACTAGCCCTCCTCCTCTCACCACATCCTTTAAACCCACTCCATTCAATACGTCTCTCAATACTCCCAACACACATCCAGCTCCCGCGGTTCTGCATCCTTACCTCTTATGATACAATTCCAATCCCCCACAACCACCACTCCTGGCAGTCCCCTCAAAGCATATACTAGATGATCATTCACAAAGTCTTCTTTATTTTTCTATTAGACTCTGCTGGCATATATACACCAACAAAGCTAACCCTTATACCTCCCCATTCCCCATCTACTCTTACAATCCTGCCATCCCCGCTCTCCTCCCAAGCCATCAACTGAAAAGGGCTAGACACCTGTATGACTATTGCAACCCCACCCTTTAATCTCCTAGTTGAACCAGCAAACACATCATACCCCTCCACACGCAAGTCTCTACCAATCTTAAAGTTATGTTCCTGCAGAAAACCCACTTGTATATCAAAACGTCTTAAGGTCACCCTACCCACTTCCTCTTAATTTCATCCCTCATACCATTAACATTAATAGTTAAACTCCTGAAAAGACTATTGTGGATTTGCCTCGTCTTCTTTGTTGTTCTCTTTGTTGTTGCGTCACCACAGGGGTTCTCTGTTCCCCTACTCTAGCCCCACTCTTCCCTCCCTTGTCCCCTTTTACTCGGTCTTTATAGGCAACCCTCCTTTCCCTGTCTGTGATGCAACCACCAAGGGTTTTTACAAGACCTCTGTGCTGGTGTTAAAATGTCCTCCCCATCCGAAGAGGCTACAGACCTTTTCCTTGATTCACTTGCATATTCCATACCATTATCACTATCATCATTACCTTTTGCACACTCATGCACATCCGCTATGACAATCACACTCCCCTTCTCATTAACATTTCCACTAGCACCATCGCTGCCTCACTCCTCATATTTTCCTTAGTCTCAGGGCTACCTTCATCACTAAGCACCGGTAAGGCCTCATCCAACAGATGCCCCAGTTCCCCCAAAGACAGGCATGGGCTAACCACCTCTGGAATGTCCTCCACCACTGTCTCCTGTGGTTGATCCACCACTGACACCTGTGAGTGATCTTCCACAGTCACCTGTGGTTGATCCACCACTGTCACCTGTGATTGACCCACCAATGCCTCCACAGGTAGCGTTCGACAGGTATCCATACTATTCTCTACAATTTCACTCCATTTCTTCGCACCATGAGCAGGTCCTCCCCTTGACTTCTCAGGATCCTCCTCTCCCAGTAGATCACTGTTCATCTGTGTCACCACACGCTGTTGTACCCTCCGAGGACACTCCGCCGCCATATGATCATATGCTGCACACATACGACACGTCCTTCTTTGCCCTGCATACGTAACATACACTTGTGTCCTGAAGTCCGGTAGTACAACATACGACGGGATAGGACGCCTGATGGTCATTTTCAGCAGTAAGAGCCCTCTAGGAGGCCCTCAACGGCCCCTCTCGCCATTTTCCAACATTCGCTGCATGAACAATACCGTAATCCTTGAAGACGTCCATCAAATCCACAGAATCCGATTCAAAAGGAACATTACGCACTTTAATCCATGTGTAAGTGCGTGAAACGTCCCTCAGTCGTACCTCCATACTGCTGGTAACTGCATAGACCCGATCGTGATAAGTGTCAACCAAGCGCTCATACTCCTGTGTCGATGACAACTTGATAAACACTCTGCTCATGCCATTTAACGCCACTCCATACAGGTCTCCGATGTCTAAATGATAAACATCCCTCAGGATTCGTTGCAACATCGTAGACACCGTTTCTGGTTGCAATGTCCCCTTCACCAACTCCAAACACACAGTGTTGATACGGCGTCTGCTTGATTCGGCCATGTTGTAGAAAATGTAAGTGCTACTACTTGCCACCAGGAGGCAGAGCACCACGTCCGCACAGTACAAAGGCTGCGCGGGGAGTTTTGAGTTTAGGGTTAATACTGGAATTCATTCTCCGCCTAGCCATCGCACTGAGTGGTTCTTCTGTTGCTGGCTCATGGTGGACGAACTGAGAGTCACTGATTTTCAGCAACATGGCATCTGAAGGAAGAAGAAGGATCAACACGGTGTGTGTTGACATTTTGAAGGCTCCATATACCCAGATAATGCAACTGTTTTGTTGCCTACGATTCTACGAGATACATATGGCATCTGCAATGATGAATTGCATGGTATAGTGCTCAATGGGGCGTCTCGCCGGTTTTGAGGTACAGTTGAGGGATGTATCTAGGTATTAGGCCTGGATCAGAGTCCATAATGTGCCTTTTGAAGTGGATGATCTTGACATCTGTGAAGCGTTTCAGCAATTTGGAGTGGTTCATTCGGCTGTGGTGGGTAAATGGACTGAAGGCATCTATGCTGGGCTACCAGAGGATTATACACCCTCAAAATGTCCCTACATCAGCCCATCCCTTCGTATATTGTATTTGAGGATTTCAGGACCCAGGTTTACGTCACTTACGCCAGACAGCGTAGGACCTGTAGGATCTGTGGGTCATATGACCATGTGTGCAGCAGCTTCTGGGAAATGGATGGATGGGCGAGCAGCTGAATGCCGGGAGGACAAGGTAGCGGACAAGGTGGACAGTGAGGTGCCAGCCGCCAATAGTAAGGGTCCAAGTGACCGGTGGAGTGACATGGTGGATGAGAATAGTGTAATTGAAAACATGAAAGGTGAAAATGAATATGTAATATTATAAAGCTGATTAACATCGTTTTAGCTATTAACGATGGTAATCACAATGTAATATTAGATAGATGAACATAAATGCAAGATATTTGTAAATAAACTGTGTCTGGGTGTAACACGTGCTAAGGAAGATTTTGTGAGGGATGTTTTGCTATACCACCTGCACGGTTTGCCCATGGTCACGGTAATAGGAGGAGACTGGAATTGCGGTAATAGGAGGAGACTGGAATTGCGGTAATAGGAGGAGACTGGAATTGCGGTAATAGGAGGAGACTGGAATTGCGGTAATAGGAGGAGACTGGAATTGCGGTAATAGGAGGAGACTGGAATTGCGGTAATAGGAGGAGACTGGATGGTGGATGTAGAGGTGAGGGCTGGCGAGTAGAGCACATGTTTGTGAGGCGGGGATATGAGGCATGACTAGATAGGATTTATGTAACCAGGGACATAGACGTGGTTAGGGTGGAGGTTACTGACGTAGGGTTTTCCGATCATAGGGGTGTTTTGGCGGAAGTGGGTTGGGATGGGATGGTAAGAAGGTATAATAGCTATTGGAAATTGAATGTGGGTCTACTTCAGGGTGCGGGGGAAAGAGAGGTTTTTGATGCTTGGTGGCAGGAGCAATGGAAGAGGGGTTGGACTGTGGGAAACTTACTGGAATGGTGGGAATCGTTTGCGAAGGCGGAAATTAGAGTTTTATACAGGAGTGGGAAGGGAAGAGAATTGGAGAAAATTTGGGTTACAGAGGTATCTGGAAGGTCAGTTAGATGAATGTTATCGAAGGGGAGGAACTGCTCAGGTGGAGGAGATGGGGGTTCTGAAAGGTATTTTGCGAGATTTGCAGAATGATCAATTTAACGCAACTCGGGTGAGAGGAGGGATTGAGGAGGTATTGTGAGGAGACAAGCCCTCAGCCTGTGTGCTCAGATGTTTTAGGAAGAGGCAAAACGACACGACTATCACAGGTTTGGCGGTGTGTCAGGAATTTGGAGGATTCAGAGGGGGGCCAAATGATACACACTACGGAAAGGATAAGTAATTATGTCGATCATTGGGTAGCATGGTAATGGCAGGGAGGGGGATCAGAAGGAAATGGAAGGGGAGATTAGTGAGGAGGAGGTATGGGAGGTGGTCCAGGGTTTGAGTAAGGGTAAAGCTCCTGGGTTAGATGGCCTCTCTAGCGACTTTTATGTGCATAATTGGGGGGTGTTGCTGGGCTGCTTGGTGAAGGTGTTCAATGGCATGAAGCGTGGGAGGGTACTGGGGAGCATGCAGAGCACAAGGATTGTGGTTTTGGTGAAGAAGAAAGATGAGTGTAGGATAAGGGATTACCATTTCATTAATCTTATGTGTGTGGATTATAAGATATTTGCTAAGCTGATGGGTAATAGGCTTAAAACGGTGTTGGGGAAGGTCTTACATAAGGGACAATGTGGGATCCTGGGTAGGAGCATGGGTATGGGTCATGGCAGAATTAGGGATTTTATTGAGAGTCGGGAAGAGGGGGGAATGTTGGGTATTGATTGGAGTGTGGCTTACGATAGTGTGGAAAAAAGCATGTTGTATGTCATCATGGGTGGAGAATTTGTATGAAGGGGCAAACGTAGGGGTGCAGATAAATGGCATGATGGGGAGGGAGGTGCATATGCAAAAGGGTTTGAGACACGGGTGCTCCTTGTCTCAAACCCTGTTCGCATGTCTACAAGACCCCTTTTATAGATTAATTTTGGTAGGAGTGGGTGAAGGGAGGGGGGATGCGAGGATTGTCGGTTATGTGGATGACACCATGGTGCTGGTGAGAGACTAGGAGGGGCATATAGTCGGGATTTTTGGAAGGGTGACAGGGATGAAGGTGAATTGTGCAAAATTATTGGCGGTTGGTTGTTTGGTCGGAAATGGTGGAACAGCTAAAAATTTGTGGGGTGGTGTACCGGGCGGATGTGGTGGAGGCTCGAGAGGTGAATGCGAGGAATGTGGCAGGGAAGGCACTTAAGCGCTTGGGAGGATGGAGGCCATGGGATGTCACCTTGCATCAACAGGTGGTGATCATAAATTCATTAATTTTTAGCAAATTGTTGCATGTGGCAGTGGTGTTCTTAATGGTTTTGAGGATGTCAGGGACTTACAATGGAGGGTTTTATGTTATATATGGGGTTATGGGAGGGTGTGGTTGAGCAAGGATGTGGTCATGACAAGTGTGTGGATGGGAGGGTTGTGGCTTATCCCTTAGCGAGATGCCTGCAAAGTGTTTAATTAAGCATCGCTACCTCAGGGTGGGTGGGGTACATGGGAGAAGGGTAGGCTTAGTGATGGAGGTCGTTCGAAGGTGGTGGAAGGGAACAGATCTGAGGGTGTGTGAAGGTATGTTGAGGTGCATAATGGTGGTTCTGGAGCCGAGGAAGATGACAGTGAGTCTATTAGGCAGGGGGAATTGGTGGGAGGTGCTGCAGGGGTAGCGATATACCCAGTGTACGACTGGCAAGGTATTTGGCATGGATTGAGGCAGTTGTGGTTGAAACCCTGGTACAGGAGTTTGTGTATGGGTTTCTGATGGGGATAGTAGCTTCAAAAACGATTTTGTTCCAGATGGGGGTAGGGAGTGAGGGTACTGCGATAGGTGTGGGGATGAGGAAACGGCATACCAGGCAGTATATTTTTGTAATTTTTGGGTGGGGTACGTGAATGGTTCGGGAAAGATGGTATGCTGGGTGGGGGCTTTGACCTTACGGATTTTGAGCTTTGATGTAGGTGGGGAGGTGCGGAGGGCAGTCTTGTACTTGGTAGCGGACTACTTGTATGTGTCATGGGAATGGAGAGGTGACCGGGAGTGTAGGGTAAAGGCTTTAACTGCAGTGTTTTTAGGACAAAATGTAAAAATCGGATCTATATGGGAGAATGTGGGAGTTGACTTTTTCTGAAGGTTATAGGGCATGACAGTAGGTATGTTATGGGGGCTGTGATAGGTAGGGTATTAAAAGGGCTTGCCGGCGGAAGGAGGAGTGAACATGGTAGGATGAGGTGTGAGTAAGAGGAGGTGACGGTGAACTCTGCTGGTGAACGACATATGACAGTATGCCTGTGGGGTATGTGTGGAATGACACAAGACAGGAAGGGGGTCCTCTGTGGAGGGTAGAATTCAGGGAGTGCTTGGGGGTTTACTCCTAAACCCCTGGATTGGTATCCTCACTTTGCAGTTATAGGATGTATTGTTTCCGTTTGTGTTTATGTTTCTATGGGTTTCTTATGTGTGGACCATGTCCACCTAGATGTATGTAAAACATGTGGTATCCTTGTGAACGGCTGTGTAGCGTAAAGCTATGTATATATTAACATATTCTTGTGGGGATTAGGAGTGGTTATCCTGTCATTGTACATATTACCTGGTCCCTCTATAGTTTTAAACTGGGTTCAAGGCGATTTTGTGAAAGAGTTAATTTTTTTAGTGCACTGTATGGAGGTCCATAATTCTTTCCATTGTGTTTGTATTACTTAACATGTACCTTTTGAGTTGTGATCTATATTCTTATATATCGTAAGTTATAAATTATACACATATGCAACACTTGGGTATCTTTATTGAGGAAACGTTTCGCCACACAGTGGCTTCATCAGTCCAATACAAAGTAGAAGGGTGTAAGGAGGAGGAGTTTGAGGTAATCAGTCCCTCGGCCTGGAGTCGATGTGTTCAGTCCATCAGTCTAGTAGGAAGTACAGCACAAGGCCGTAGAGGTGGCTTATATGCTGTAGTCAGGTGAGGCGAAGCAGGAGGAGGCGGGGTCATAGTGGTACCATCCACTAGTCGAAGTAGGTCTTCGTCCAAAGGTTGGACAAGTGTTGAAAAATTCGTTTGTATCAAGATCCCAAGATGTTGCTGTGTCAGACAGGATGTAGATGAATGGTTCATAGAACCGACAAGTTATAAATTAGACACATATGCAACACTTAAATATCTTTATTGAGGAAACGTTTCGCCACACAGTGGCGATACAAACGAATTTTTCAACACTTGTCCAACCTTTGGACGAGACCTACTTGACAAGTGGATGGTACCACTATGACCCCGCCTCCTCTGCTCGCCTCACCTAACTACAGCATATAAGCCACCTCTACGGCCCTGTGCTGTACTTCCTACAAAATTGATGGACTGAACACATCGACTCCAGGACGAGGACTGATTACCTCAAACTCCTCCTCTCTACATTTTCTACTTTGTATTGACCGATGAAACTTCTGTGTTGTGAAACGTTTCCTCAATAAAGATACCCAAGTGTTGCATATTCTATATAACTTGTCGGTTCTCTGAACCATTCATCTAAAATCGTAAGTGTAACTGGCACAGCGGTGTCCGCTGGTTGGCTTCTTATTGTATTGGGTTATGTATATTATGATTGGAGATTGTACTATGTTTTAAATAAAATATAAAAAAACAAAAAATGAACCCTCGTGATAGGTTTCATCATTATGTTCTTGTTGTAGTAAATGAATGTTTTCCTCTACAGCAGGTTTGTGTGTAAGCGCACTGGTTGTAGCAGGTGTGTGTAAGCGCACTGGTTGTAGCAGGTGTGTGTAAGCGCACTGGTTGGAATTCGTTTTCTTCTACATAAAATATTATGCTTGTTTTTGTTCTGACTTTGCGTACAATGTATGTCTCAGGGAGTTGAATTCTTAATGTTTTTTGTTTGTTACTGTATTGCTCTTTTATTGTATTATGTTTCTTTTAAATAAAAATATAAAAAAAATATTGGAATTTATGGTTCTGTACATGTAGGTTGCACAGTAGTAAGTGTGGATGTTCTATACATGTAGGTTGCACAGTAGTAAGTGTGGATGTTCTGTACATGTAGGTTGCACAGTAGTAAGTGTGGATGTTCTGTACATGTAGGTTGCACAGTAGTAAGTGTGGATGTTCTGTACATGTAGGTTGCACAGTAGTAAGTGTGGATGTTCTGGTCAGTGAGTAAGTTTAGGTCTTTGCCTGGGATTGGATTGCGTGATAATTCTTACTGCAGCTTTTTGTTGAGTTAATATTGGTTTTAGGTGATTTGTTGTTGTTGATCCCCAAGCATATATGACATAGGTGAGGTAGGGATAGATGAGTGAATAGTATAGTGTGAGTAGTGCTGATTGTGGTACATAGAAACGTATCTTAGAGAGGATCCCAACCGTTTTGGATACTTTTTTTGCTATGTGATGGTGGATATGGATGTTGAAATTCAGGTTGCTGTAATTGTGTAGGCCCAGGAATTTGCCCTCATTGTGTTTAGAAATAAGAGTGTTGTCAATCATTATGTTCAGTTGTGCAACACCTGTTCTGTTACCAAACATAATATAGAAGGTTTTGTCAGTGTTAAGTGTAAGTTTGTTGGCTGTCATCCAGGTTGATATTTTTAGTAGCTCTTCATTAACAATAGTGTTGAGTGAGGCAAGATTTGGGTGGGAGATGACATAAGTTGTAAAATCAGCAAAGAGAATTAGAATTTCAGTGTTGTACACAGGCATTGTTCAAGTTGTCGTTCCTACATGCATTAACGTGCTCATTGAGGCGTGTTTCAAGGTTTCTTGTTGTTTCACATACATAAATCCTGTCGTAGCCTTCACAGGGTATATGTAAACCCTGCGTTGACTGGTTCATGGTGCTTTGATTTTGTCCTGGTTAAATCCTTTATTGAAGTGCTGGAAGCGATGGTGACTCTAGTGTTAGCTTGTTCTAGTACTGTTGGGAAGAATTATAACTTTGTTTGGAAACCTACAAATAAAAATGATCCCACACACTTCTATTTCAATCAAGATACTAAGACCAAAAGAGGCATCATTATCGGATTTTTCCTAAGAGCTTACCAAATTTGTAGTGCTGAGTTTCTTGACGAGGAATGTACATACATTCACCAAACCTTCAATGATTTACATTTTCCTTCCTTTTTCATCAAAGATTGCAAGAAAAGAGCTCTTCAGATCATTAATTCTCCATGCACCAACACCACTCCAAACAAAGTTATAATTCTTCCCAACAGCCAGGTTGCATCCAACATTTCTAAAGTACTTGCACAAGCTAACACCAGAGTCACCATCGCTTCCAGCACTTCAATAAAGGATCTAACCAGGACAAAATCCAAGCACCATGAACCAGTCAATGCAGGGGTTTACACTATATTTGATCATTTGAAATTTATACTCATTTGTAATCTATAATACAATCTAGTTATCCTTAACTACCTCACTATTGTAAATCTCTTTAATCATTTAAAATTTATATTCATATGTAATTTGTAAATTAGATTAAAACCTAGTATTAAATCTGCCCGAAAGATCCAGGCATGCTAGGCATGCTAACGGCATTCTTTGTAATTATAGCCCTTAGTCCTTAAAAATGTAAAACACACATTGTAATTTTTACAGATAAATAAATCAATTTGAATTTGAATTTGAATACCCTGTGGAGGGTGTGACAGAATTTATGTAGGTGAAACAGCAAGAAACCTCGAAACCCGCCTCAGTGAACACATTAAAGCATGTAGGAACGATAACTTGAACAATACCTGCGTACAACAAAGAAATTCCATCAATCATCTCATGAAATTCAGAGACGCCCGATTAGTGATCAAAGAAACTAATTTCCGCAGACGCAAGTGCCTCGAATCAGCACTTATCGCTATTTCTAACACAATTAAACAAAACAAAGGCAGCTTCACCATCTCTGAAGTCTTAGCAAGAATCCTCCTGAAAACAATAAACCCTACCATCCCATCTCCTGCTAATACTACACAAGCACATTACAGAGGAGGAACACTGATACAGGCCTTCTCTAATTAAACCTCCAACAGAAATATTTGTCTAACCTATATTTTTATACTACCCAAGTAATTGCTTTTATCACCTTTTACTCATGTGCAAGTTGATTGTTCTACCTTGTTGTATTACTACTACTACTACTACAACTTATATCACTACTACTTCTACCACCACTAGTATTACACCTCACTCTGAGCCTATATATACCCTGTGTCCATGTATTGTTTGTAAAGGCTTGACAAAGCTCCTGGAGAGCGAAACGTTACCACAATAAAATGTCACATTAGTTGCATTTGTGTCCTTTGCTTAGTATCAAGTGGTCGTGTGGGTTTAGAGCAGGACGCTCCTGCCTGTCCCAACTACTGGACCACTCCGACAAGGTCCTGGATGCTCTAGAAGATAAACAGAATGCAGATGTTATATACACAGATTTTGCAAAAGCCTTTGACAAGTGTGACCATGGTGTAATAACACACAAAATGCGTGATAAAGGAATAACAGGAAAAGTTGGTAGATGGATCTATAATTTCTAACATGTAGAACACAAGAGTAGTAGTCAACAGAGTAAAGTCTGAGGCAGCTACTGTGAAAAGCTCTGTTCCACAAGGCACAGTACTAGCTCCCATCCTATTCCTCATCCTCACATCGGACATTGACAGACATAAGCCAAATCTTTAAATGGGCTGCAGAAAACAATATAAAGTTCAATGATGAGAAATTTCAATTACTCAGATACGGAAAACGTGAAGAAATTAAAATCTCATCGGAGTACAAAACTAATTCCAACCACACAATAGAGCAAAAAAACTAATGTCAAAGACCTGGGAGTGATCATGTCAGAGGATCTCACCTTCAAGGACCATAACAAAGTAGCAATTGCATCTGCTCGAAAAATGACAGGATGGATAATGAGAACCTTCAAAACCAGGGATGTCAAGCCCATGTTGACACTTTACAGATCGCTTGTTCTATCTAGGCTGGAATATTGCTGCACACTAACTGCACCTTTCAAGGCGGGTGAAATTGCTGACCTTGAAAATGTGCAGAGAACCTTCACGGCATGCATAATCGCGATAAACCACCTCAATTACTGGGAATGCTTGAAGTTCCTAAACCTGTACTGTCTAGAACGCAGGCTGGAGAGATACATTATTATATACACATGGAAATTTCTCAAGGGTTTAGTATCAAAATTGCACACAAAAATCACTCCCTACAAAAGCAAAAGACTCGGCAGGTGATGTAACATCCCCCAATGAAGAGCAGGGGTGCGACTAGCACGTTGAGGGACAACACAATAAGTGTCAGGGGCCCAAGATTGTTTAACTGCCTCCCAGCATACATCAGGGGGATTACCAACAAACCCCTGGCTGTCTTCAAGCAGGCACTGGACAGGCACCTAAAGTCGGTACCTGACCAGTTAGGCTGTGGTTCGTACGTTGGACTGCGTGTGGCCAGCAGTAACAGCCTGGTTGATCAGGCTCTGGTCCAACAGGAGACCTGGTCACAGACCGGGCCGCAGGGGCGTTGACCCCTGGAATTCTCTCCAGGTGTCTTTAATGGTGACGTATTGATAACTGTTAGTAAGATATGATTTGAAATATATAAGTACGTGGCTTTTTATACAGTAAAGTTAAAATTTTTGGAGTAGGATGCTGTGGTCGACTGTATCAAAAGCTTTCCTTAGGTCAATAAAGAGTCCTAACGGATATTCCTTATTTTCCAGTGCTGTGTGAAGTAGGTTCAGCACTTTTACAATTTCATCGTTTGTGCTTTTTTTTCTAAAGCCAAATTGACAGGGGTTGAGTATGCTTTGTACTGTAATAAACGAATATAATCTCTTGTGCACGAGTTTCTCAAAGATTTTGGATAACAACGGTAAGTTTGAGATTGGCCTGTAGTTTTTACATCTGTGGGGTCACCACCTTTGAGAATTAGTGTAACCCTTGCTCTCTTGAGGGGTGTTGGGAAACTGCTAGTTTCTAGTGATTTGTTAAAAAGTAATGAAATAGCAGGTGAAAGGACATGAGCTGCTCGCTTGTACAATAATGGTCGGTCTTGAGACAGATTACATGATTTATTCTTAAGAGACTTTATAATCATGGTGACTTCAGTGGGTTTGGTAGGTGCAAGATAGAAGGAAGTTGGGAAATTTCCATCTAAGTAATCATTTGCTTAGGCGTTGGTACCTGGGATTTTACTGGCGAGATTTGATCCTATGGTTGAGAAGAAGTCATTTAACTTGTTAGCTGTATCACCTCTTGACTCTTGAGCTGAGAGGTTGTGTGCTGCATCAGCCCCCTGGTGTTGGGTAGTGGCAGTTGGATTTTCTCAAAATGGCGCAGGTAACCAGAAGACGTGTAAACACAGTGTGCATCGAGGGGGTCAAAGGAACGTTATACAGTACCAATGCTACGGTAATGTTGCCAGCTATTCTATGTGATACATATGGAATTAACAATGAAGACCTGTATGGTATAGCTTTGAATGGAGAGACAAGGATCTTTGTAAAGTTTATGACATCTGGAATCTATGAGAAGATGGTGGATAAGTTCCCAGACGTCTGCATGATGGTAAATCCGGGTTTCGAGGTCTGGATGAAGGATGTATCTAAGTATTACATTTGGATAAAAATAAGGAATGTGCCATTTGAAGCAAATGCTGATTATGGAGTGATACATATGGCAACTATTGGGAGATGGATGGAGGGACTGTACGCTTTGTTACCGGAGAGATCTTTTATCCTCAAGATGATGCTAAGGTATCCAATTCCATCATATGTGGTAATGAGTGACTTTCATACACAAGTGTATGTTACATATGCAGGACAGCAATGTACATGTAGGCTTTGTGGCACTTATGAGCATGTGGCGGCGCAGTGTCACAAAAGAAATGGACCTCGGTCTGCCAGTCAGGGAGACGGGAGAGAGAGGGAAGGTGTGTTGCGAACAGTGACTATGGAAAATGGTATGGAATTAAAGAACAAGTGGAGTGAAACAGTAGAATAGAGTCAGGAAACGTATGATGCTGATGGATGTATCACAGGTGATGAAGATACTAGGATCTGAGGAAGTGGCAGACAAGGAGGTTTTGGAGATTATGTCTGAGCCTTTACATGAGGTGCTATGTGATCTGTTGGATAGTCCTGGGGGGTAAACCCCACAGGGCATAGGGGAGGTTGTGGCTAATACAAAAGGGGAATGTGAGGGGAGTTGTGAGTGAAAGATCGGCCACAAGCACCTTGCCAGTGAATGAAGTAGAGGTAGAAGTGCACAGAGAGGAAATAACTGAAACAATGGAAGTTGATGGAGAATCACTGAAGCGATATGTGGGGGCATCTAACACCGGCACAGAGAACATGCAAGAAAGCATGGGTGGATGTGGCCCATAGGGGTCAAGGGGAGGTGAAGGGGACGGGTATAGAAAAAGGGGAAGTAGTGCAGGGAAATGGAGACAAAACTGGATCACATAAAAGTGCTGAAATGAAGACACAGAGATCGATAGGAAAGACCTTGTTACTCTGTTTAAGTGAATAAATATTAATGTAAATGGCCTAAGGGCAGGGGTTAAAAGACAATGGTCTGAGGCAACATTGAGAAGGTATGATTCTGAGGTTGTAATTTTACAAGAGCATAATTATAAGTATGGTAGAGAACTAATGGTGAATGGTTATAGAGTGCGGAATATTCAGGGAGATTAAAAGGTGGGGTGGCGGTAATGATTAAGGGACCAGCTCGTTTAAGTTGTTAGTCTGAAAGGAAGAGTGGGAGGGGTGGGTGGTGAGGGATGACTGGAAGTGGAGTGGGGTAAAGGTATGTTTTGTGGGAGTTTACATGCCTGTGGATAGTCATAGAAAGATTAAGGAAAATTTTGTAAAGGAAGTGTTATTGTATCACTTGAGGGGGTTGCCAAGTATTTTTATTATTGGTGGGGACTGGAATTGTGCCATACGCAGGAAGGATGTAGAACCGAGAGGTGCAGGGTGTCTTTTAAGTGTTTTGAGGGATGCTTTGGGGGTGGGCGGTAGTAGTGGATGTGGTGAGAGGGGATGGATAGAACATGGAGCATAATTTTGTATAGCTTGGGTATGCAGCGCAACTAGATCGCATTTATGTTACAACAGGGGTAAAGGTGGAACGGGTACAGATTTTGGATGTGGGATTGTTAGATCAAAGAGGTGGAAGTTGGGTGGGGGGGACTTTCGCAATGCTACGGGAGTTATTGGAAACTAATGTACGTTTATTAATAGAGGAAAAGGGGGATTAGATTTGCAGAGTGGTGGAGGGATTTATGGGAGAAGGGGAAAAAAGTGGGAAATATCATACAGTGGTGGGAAGCAAGTGCGAAACCTAGTATTAGGGAATATTACAAGCAAAGGGGAAGGGAGGAGAATCAGTGGAACCTCCACTGAATTTCAGAAATATTTGGAGGGGCAGTTAAAGGTTTGTTATGAGGGTGGGGGTAACATATCCTGTGAAGGAGATTGAGGGTATAAAGAGTAGGTTCAGGGATCTGCAGTTTGATGGTGTGAGGGTACGTGGGGGGATTGAGGATGTGCTGTGGAGAGACAGACCTTCGGGATGTGTTTTGAGAAGGTTTAGGAACAGGCAAAGGGCAATGAATATTATGAGGTTAGAGGTGCATGAAGATATGAAGGGGTTTGTTGTAGGGCAGCAGTTGGAAACGACGGAGGGGATGAGAAGTTATGTAGATAAGTGGTTTAGTAGATATATGAGGGAAGGGGCAAGACGGGAGAGGGAGGGTCAGATATTGGAGGAGGGGATACTGAAAGTGTTGGAATTGGAGGATAGGAAAGTGTTGGAGGGGATTATTAGTGAAGAGGAAGTGTGGCAGGCAGGGAAGAGTATGAGAAAGGGAAAGGTGCTAGGAATGGACGGACTACCAAATGGTTTTTATGTTAGGAATTGGATGGTGTTGAAGGAATTTTTGGTGGTATTATTTAATGTAATGAAAGCACTAGGGAAGATGGGGGAGACACAACGAACAGGGATAGTGGTATTGGTACCGAAGGGGGATATACAGGGAACATCCAGGATTATAGGGCCTTGTCATTAATGTGTGCTGATTACAAGATCTTTGACAAAATATTGCGGAATAGACTAAAGAGTGTGATTGGGAGAGTAATTGATGGGAGGCAACATGGAATCCCAGGACGTAACATGGAAGAATTAGGGACATGGAAGAATTAGGGAGTTTATAGAGAAAAGATGGGGAGGGTGTGTGCTTGCTTTGGGTTGTTAAGCTGCATATGATAGCGAAGAGAGGGAGATATTATGGAAGCTAATGAGAAGGCAGGGATTTAGGGAGGTGACAGTAGGTTGGGTGGGAACGTTACATAGGGATATACAATAGTTACATAGGGATGCGGCTGTGAGTATGGAAAGGGGTCTGAGGCAGGTGTGCCCTTTGTCACAAATACTGTTTGCATGTCTGCAGAACCCTTTTTATAAATTAATTTCGGAGGGTTTGGAGAGGGAGGGGAGAGGAATGGAAGTTCAATGGGTATAGTAGGATATGATGATGACACAACTGTCTTGGTGGGAGGGAAGGAGTTGAGGAATGTAGGAAGAATTATTCGTATATTTGGGGAGGCGACAGGGATGAGGGTAAATGGAACTAAATCGAAATTGCTGGAAGTAGGAACATAAGTGGGGGTGGGTTGGGGGCACGATATGGGTGAACTGTCATCAGTCAGTTAAAAATTTGTGGGGTAGTGTATATGGTAGATGCACAGAAGGTTAGGAAAGTGAATTCTGAAAGGGTGGTGGGGGTGCATTGGATGGGTGGATGGAGCCCGGGGAACATAACGATACAGTAGAGTGTCATTGTGGTTAATGTGCTTGTATACAGTAAACGGTGGCATGTGGCGGTGGTATATCCTCTGTTGAAGGAAGGAGTAAGGGGGTTGCAAAAGGGGGTTTTGAGATATGTATAGGGATATGGACGTTCATGGTTGCAGAAGGGAGTAGTAACGAAACCAGTGAGTTGTGGGGGAATGGGACTTATACCATTGGAAAGTAGGTTAAAGAGTGTGTATGTAAAGCACAGTTTTCTGAGATTGGGGGGAGGAGAGAGGTAGCAGGGTGTGAGAGGTGATCGGGAATGTGCAAAGGGAGTTGCAGGTGTGTAGGAATAGGTTGAGGCACTTAATGATAGCGAGGGAGCCTCGGAGTGTGAAAGTGTTTTGGGGAGAATAGAGGAAGGTGAAGTGGTATATTCTTTGTATGATTGTAAGGCGATATGAGAGGGATTGCATAAACTTAGGTTGTGTGCGAGAGTCAAAGAATTGATGTATAGGTTTTTGCATGGGATTGTGGCGTCAAGACAAGAGTTGTATAGGATGGGAATAGTGGCGAATCAGAGAAGCCTATTGTGTGGAGTTGAGGAAATTGCTTTTCAAGCAGTATATTTTTGTGAATATTTGGAATCCATTAGGGTGTGGTTTGGAAGGGTGATAGGTATGGTAGGTGGGGGAGGGATATCTGTATCGAGGCCATTGAGCTTAGATATAAAGGGGGTTGATGATAAAGTTAGAAGAGCTGTTATGCATTTGGTAGTTGACTTTATTTACACATCATGGGCAATGAGGGAAGTTAATGGAGAGGTGCAGATAAGGGTGTTAGCGGGTACATTTTATAGGACGAGATGTAGAAATAGAGCAATTTTTGGGTGTAGGTGGATTGATGCTTTTCTGGAAGGGTATAGGGATATGACGGTAGGGAAGTTGCGTAGCGTAGGTAAGGTATATAAATTAGTATAAAAGGAAATAAAGTATGGTGAGGCATTGAGTAGGGTAAGTAGTCACTGAAATTAAGGCACCCACAGTGTAAGGGGTGATAAACTCTGGATTTAAAGTTCTGAATGTGGCTCCTTGTGCTTGTGAGGGGGACAGTGATGTATATATAATATGATATTATATGACTATATAGATGAATGGCTTGATCTATGAGAGCATTATTGTAAAATTGTTATAAACTAAGATTAGGGAATGATTATGAGAAGGTATTTATGTAAAAGGATCAGATTTCTTTGTATTATTGTGTTTAAATGATAGCGCCTTTTAATAGCATATGAACAGAATGTGTTTTATTGGGGATGAAGGTAGGTGTTCAGGAGGATTATTATAACATGTAGTGTTGTATGAATATATTATGATCGTGATGGAATAACAACAAGATAAGAATGTTAAGAATATATTTTATATATGTATTATGAGTAGTGTACAAAGTCCCTGTAGAACGCAAAATGGCGGCGGTCCCCCCACCCCCACCCCCACTTCCGGTCACCCCACCCCCACTTCCGGTCACCCCCACCCCCACTTCCGGTCAACCCCGCCCCCACGCCCCCTTTTTTTTTTTTTTTTTTTTTTCATCCTGAGCAGGTCCGCACCCTCACCCCCTCACACCCTGAGACCCTCATCCCTGAGCGGTCTCCTTCCCGCGCTCGAGCCCCCGCCCGCCGCGCCCGCCCGCCCGCGCCTCCCCGCGCCCGCCCCGCACCCTTCCGCGTCGAGCCGCCCTGAGCTGCCTTCTGCAGCGCCTTCTGCGGATCGCCCCCGCTCCTCGATTTTTTTCGAATTTTCCCTACTTTTTTCCAAAAATTTCGAATTTTAGAGGGATTTCCAATTCCTCAGATCAAGATTTACATCGATTTTCATGAATAATACAAAATTTCCTTGGATCAAGTTCCTTATGGGGTAGAAATTTTCTAGATTTCAATAAAAAGAACGTAAAGACTCGATTTCAATATTCTATCATTCCTCCATCTCCTTGGATCAAGTTTTGAAGACCCCCCTATGGGGGCAAGCATTTTGTATAACCCCCTATGGGGTATGTTAAAAGAATTAAAAGTGTGCGACGTCATCACTGGGTCGCCAACAAGTTCATTCAAGCGAGCCCAGGTGTTGAGGTCACGTGATGTTTACCCGTGACGTCACAATATTTCCTCGAATCAAGCATCCCTATGGGGTCTCTCTTTAAGTTAAACGAGCTAAAATTAGGTTAACACTAATACACATTTTTTCGTCATTTATTTATTAATACATATACATTATCGGTTAACAGAGTAAAAAGATGCAATTTTCCATGTTTTCAGGTAATATGGTAACCCCTATGGGGTAAGGTAAAAAAAAATTCGATTTCAATAAAAAGAACGAAAAGATAGGCTGACAAGCCTCTCTTTTTTAATCTTTACTGTACATATTTCACCTTTTATGTTACTTATAGACTTACAAGTGAATACTCACACTCCTTAACTGAACCTCCTTTGCATCTCACTCTCCCCATTCACCTCACTCACTCACACATGGATACTTAACCCAGGATAACACAAATTTTCAACACTTTGCTCTGCATACACTTTCATTTTTATTAATTATTCACACAATTTTTCACTCATATCCCACAAAGTCACAAATTCACTATTCTACCATGTACAAACCACCTCACACTCCTTAACCAGGATAACAAATTTTCAGATGTTTTAATATCCATGTACAAGTCTCAACACCTCCCCAGCACCTCACTCTTCCTTTCATATCTCTTCCCTTCACCTCACCTCACCTCACTCACTCACACACACACACACACACACAATCCAACGATACTTAACCCATTTCTAAATTCGATATAAGATCTATCACTCATTGAATAACATTTTTAATATTTCATTATAAGAATCTTCTTCACAGCATATATTTTCCCTCATGTGATTAACTAAATACAACTCTTTCTAATCAGGTTTACTATTAAATCATGTTTTTAGTAAAAGAGTTGTCATGAAACACTTTTCGGCAACTCTACCTGCACTACACCTGGGTCACCGTGACGTCATCACTGGGTCGCCAACAGGATTGAGCAGGTATCTCATACGTATCACACCATGTTTCACATTACAAACTCTATTCAACAATTTTTCACTTCTATATTTTCTTTTAAATTATTCACAATACCTTTAATTTCATTAAAATTTACGCTCACACACACACACACACACACACACACACACACACACACACATACACACCCCATCTCCCACCCATCACAGGCTCACCCCAGCGCCTGAGGCCATGACCTCACCTTTTCTCTCTCTCTACCTCATACACACACACACGAACACACGCGCGCACACACACATACACACACACACACACACACACACACACACACACACACACACACACACAAACACACCACCCATTACCCCATCACTCATCTCAATTTTTTCCAGTTTTACTAATTCATCCAAAAAGCCACATCCGCCTCCACAGAACATACACTCATTTTATACTCAATATAACCAAGAAATACATTGGAACACCTCCAAAACACTCTTATACATCATTTGAATACCCCCAAAACATCATTGAATACTGTGAAAACGACATTGAATACTGTCAAATAGCATTTAAAACACCTCTAACTCATACACCAAACTACACTCGTCCCAAAATCACTCATCTCAATTTTTTTTCCAGTTTTACTAATTCATCCAAAAAGATCATTTAACTCTATGAATACTTTCACTAAGATCACATTTTTACACATTCCCCCAAAACACCATTGAACACCACCAAAACGCCAATGAATGCACCCAAAACACTATTGAACACCACCAAAACAACATCAAACTTTCCCTCAAAACACTATAACCAACTTTTTAAGATGACAAAACCACTATCTAAGTACACTCATCTCAATATTTTTCCCGTTTTACTAATTCATCAAAAAAAGTAATCACTAAAACACACTTTCAAAAACACAATCACCATTGAACACCGTCAAAAACACCTCTGAATACTCCCAAATCATCGTTTGAACACCATCACACCCACATATATTCCCCGTTTTCAGATAACAGGCTAAATCAATAACTTTCAAGACATATTCTCACATCCCTCAACATCTCATTCATCATTTGAATACCCTCAAAAACACTATCAAACACCACAAATAACATTTAACCTAACCTAACTTTAACTTCAAATCACTCTAAAACATAACACATTACCAAAACTAACACAGTCACCACCAACCAACTAAGACATATCATAATCACATTTTTATAAACATCCCTAAATCATTATAACCAACTTTATAAGATCATTAATCTCAATCCACTAAGATCACTCATTTCAATTTTTTCCCGTTTTACTAATTCATCAAAGAAAAGACAAACCCATATCCAAAGAACATTTTTCATATACATTCCCTCGTATCACCAACCGAGAACACTATTACTGATTTTTCCTCGTTTTACTAATTCATCCAAAAAGATCATTAGGACAAAGATCGCTAAAACTATGAATACTTTTACTAATGGAACACTTCCAAACAACATTAGAACATTTCCAAATTACATTAGAAAATTCCCAGGTTACTTTGAACACATCCAATACAATAGTAGAACACTCCCAGATTACTTTGAGCACATCCAAAACAATATTAGAACAACCTCAGATTACTTCAAACAATATTAGATCTCCATCAAAAACACTCGTATAACTCATTTGAACACCACCAAATCACTCTTGTACATCATATGAACACCTTCAAAAACACTATCAAACACCTCAAATAACATTTAACCTAACTACTTTAACTTCAAAACACTCTAAAAAATGACACACCACCAACCAAGACATATCATATTCCCATTTTTACAAAAATCTCCTCAAATCACTCAAAATCACCATTGAATACTTCCAAGACATCATCAAACTTTCCCTCAAAACATTCCCTCAAAACACTCCAACCAAGATCACTACTTACCTCCAACTCGGATAAAACATGATCACAAAAAATACATGAACATAATCCTATCCAAAAAACACAAAACACACTTTCAAAAAAACACAACGCCTTGACACCAAAACACTCTTATACATCATTTGATTACTCCCAAAACACCATTTGAATACTCCCGAAACAATATATAACATTTAACCTAACCTAACCTAACAACATCTAACCTAACCAAAAAAATAGCATCTAATCTAACAACTAACCTTCAAAACACTATCAAACACCACAAATAACATTTAACCTAACCTAACCTAACAACATCTAACCTAACCAAAAATAGCATCTAATCTAACAACTTAACCTTCAAAACACTATCAAACACCACAAATAACATTTATCCTAACCTAACTTATCCTTCAAATCACTCGTTCACCATTTGAACACCTTCAACTAACACAGACATACACCCTCCAACTAAGTCATGGAACATTATCAAAAAAACTAAGACACCTTCAACTAACACCTGAGACATCAACAAAACCTATACAAGACATATTCACCAATCTTATACCTGACATGAGCCATATCCAACATCTAAGACAAATAAAAAATCTAACTCATATACACAATATAATATATAACTGCAAATTACCATGTCACGATCACCACCAACTATAACATATCATGTACCCAAAAAAATCTAAGAAACACCAAAACTAAGACATACACTTCCAACTATATCATGACATGAACACACAACCAACTTATACACAACCTAATCACAACAAAACTTAAGACATGAAACATATACACAAAATAAGGCATAAACACAAATATTCTAAGATCCACCAACTAAGACATAATATGAACCCACAAACAAATTTAAACCATCAGTCAGGTCAAAAATCTAAGACACAGACACACCAACTAAGATATATACACAAAATAAGACATAGGCACAAAAACACCATAATCACATGATAACCATAAAATCTAAGACATATTAAAAAAATCTAAGAGATGCAACAAAATAAGATAGACACCACCAACTAATATGCACATAAACACAAAATTTAAAACTTAACATTAAAAATCTATAACATAATAAAATATTCTATGATATATAAACAAAATAAGACATGATCACTATAACATGACCCCAAACTTATACATCTTGATCACAAACAAATTTAAGACATGAGTCATACATATACACTATCTACCAAAAATAGAAACTATCACTTGATCACATAAAATGACTTACAATCACTTAAGTCATGAAAACATAAACATAAGTCATTTGATGACAAAATTTTACACAAATTTCATGAGTATTACACCAAGATCAAGCTCATGTACACTTATAACATGAGAGCCACAATCTATAAACATACTCATTCACCATCCTAACCACTAAATCTGCACGAACACTTAAGACATATGGTTTAAATTTGTTTGTGGGTTTATATTATGTCTTAGTTGGTGGATCTTAGAATTTGTGTTTATGCCTTATTTTGTGTATATGTTTCATGTCTTAAGTTTTGTTGTGATTAGGTTGTGTATAAGTTGTTGTTGTGTTCATGTCATGTTTGTAGTTGAAGTGTATGTCTTAGTTTTGGTGTTTCTTAGATTTTTTGGTAATGATATGTTATAGTTGGTGGTGATGACATGGTAATTTGCAGTTATATATTATATTGTGTATATGAGTTAGATTTTATTTGTCTTAGATGTTGGTTTATGGCTCATGTCAGGTATAAGATTGGTGAATATGTCTTGTATAGGTTTTGTTGATGTCTCAGGTGTTAGTTGAAGGTGTCTAGTTTTGATAATGTTCCATGACTTAGTTGGAGGGTGTATGTCTTGTGTGAAGGTGTTCAAATGGTGAACGAGTGATTTGAAGGATAATTAGGTTAGGATAAATGTTATTTGTGGTGTTTGATAGTGTTTTGAAGGATGTTTTAGATTAGACTATTTTTGGTTAGGGTTAGATGTTGTTAGGTTAGGTTAGGTTAAATGTTATTTGTGGTGTTTGATAGTGTTTTAAAGGTTAAGTTTTGGGATTAGATGCTATTTTTTTTGGTTAGGTTAGATGTTGTTAGGTTAGGTTAGGTTAAATGTTATATATTGTTTCGGGAGTATTCAAATGGTGTTTTGGGAGTAATCAAATGATGTATAAGAGTGTTTTGGTGGTCAAGGCGTTGTGTTTTTTTGAAAGTGTGTTTTGTGTTTTTGCGATAGGATTATGTTCATGTATTTTTTTGTGATCATGTTTTATCCGAGTTGGAGGTAATAGTGATCTTGGTTGGAGTGTTTGAGGGAATTTTTGAGGAAAGTTTGATGATGTCTTGAAGTATTCAATGTGATTTTAGTGATTTGAGGAGATTTTGGTAAAATGGGAATATGATATGTCTTAGTTGGTTGGTGGTGTGTCATGTTTTAGAGTGTTTGAAGTTAAAGTAGGTTAGGGTTAAATGTTATTTGAGGTGTTTGATAGTGTTTTTGAAGGTGTTCATATGATGTCAAGAGTGATTTGGTGGTGTTCAAATGAGTTATAAGAGTGTTTTATGGAATCTAATATTGTTTGAAAAGTAATCTAGGTTGTTCTAATATTGTTTTGGATGTGCTCAAAGTAATCTGGGAGTGTTCTACTATTGTATTGGATTGTTCAAACCTGGGAATTTTCTAATGTAATTTTGGAAATGTTCTAATGTTGTTTGGAAGTGTTCCATTAGTAAAAAGTATTCATAGTTTTAGCGATCTTTGTCCTAATGATCTTTTTGGATAATTAGTAAAACGAGGAAAATCAGTAATAGTGTTCTCGGTTGGTGATACGAGGGAATGTATATGAAAAATGTTCTTTGGGTATGGGTTTGTCTTTTCTTTGATGAATTAGTAAAACGGGAAAAAATTGAAATGAGTGATCTAGTGGATTGAGGATTAATGATCTTATAAAGTTGGTTATAATGATTTGAGGATGTTTATAAAAAATGTGATTAAGATATGTCTTAGTTGGTTGGTGGTGACTGTGTTAGTTTTGTAATGTGTTATGTTTTAGAGTGATTTGAATAAAGTTAGGTTAGGTTAAATGTTATTTGTGGTGTTTGATAGTGTTTTTGAGGGTATTCAAATGATGAATGAGATGTTGAGGGATGTGAGAATATTTGAAAGTTATTGATTTACCTGTTATCTGAAAACGGGAATATGTGGGTGTGATGGTGTTCAAACGATGATTTGGAGTATTCAGAGGTTTTTGACGGTGTTCAATAGTGATTGTGTTTTTGAAAGTGTGTTTTAGTGATTACTTTTTTTGATGAATTTGGAAAACGGGAAAAAATATTGAGATGAAGTGTACTTAGATAGTGGTTTTGTCATCTTAAAAAGTTGGTTATAGTGTTTTGAGGGAAAGTTTGATGTTGTTTTGGTGGTGTTCAATAGTGTTTTGGGTGCATTCATTGGCGTTTTGGTGGTGTTCAATGGTGTTTTGGGGGAATGTGTAAAAATGTGATCTTAGTGAAAGTATTCATAAGGTTAAATGATCTTTTTTGGATGAATTAGTAAAACTGGAAACAAAAATTGAGATGAGTGATTGGGACGAGGTAGTTTGGTGTATGAGTTAGAGGTGTTTTAAATGCTATTTGACAGTATTCAATGTCTTTTCACAGTATTCAATGATGTTTTGGGGGTATTCAAATATGTATAAGTGTTTTGGAGGTGTTCCAATGTATTTCTTGGTTATATTGAGTATAAAATGTGTGTATGTTCTGTGGAGGCGGATGTGGCTTTTGGATGAATTATAAAACTGGAAAAAATTGAGATGAGTGATGGGGTAATGGGTGGTGTGTTTGTGTGTGTGTGTGTGTGTGTGTGTGTGTGTGTGTGTGTGTGTGTTTGTATTGTTATGTGTGTCTGTGTGTGTGTGATGAGGTAGAGAGAGAGAGAAAAGGTAGGTCAAGGCCTCAGGCGCTGGGGTGAAACCTTGATGGGTGGGAGATGGGGGTGTGTATGTGTGTGTGTGTGTGTGTGTGTGTGTGTGTGTTGTGTGTGAAGCGTAAATTTTAATGAAATTAAAGGTATTGAATAATTTAAAAGAAAATATAGAAGTGAAAAATTGTTGAATAGAGTTTGTAATGGAAACATGGTGTGAATATTATGAGATACCTGCTCAATCCTGTTGGCGACCCAGTGATGACGTCAGCGGTGACCCAGGTGTAGTGCAGGTAGAGTTGCCGAAATGTCATGACAACTCTTTTACTAAAAACATGATTTAATAGTAAACCTGATTAGAAAAGAGTTGATTTAGTTAATCACATGAGGGAAAATATATGCTGTGAAGAAGATTCTTATAATGAAATATTAAAAATGTTATTCAATGAGTGATAGATCTTATATCGAATTTAGAAATGGGTTAAGTATCGTTGGATTGTGTGTGTGTGTGTGTGTGTGAGTGAGTGAGGTGAGGTGAGGTGAAGGAAGAGATATGAAAGGAAGAGTGAGGTGCTGGGGAGGTGTTGAGACTTGTACATGGATATTAAAACATCTGAAAATTTGTTATCCTGGTTAAGGAGTGTGAGGTGGTTTGTACATGGTAGAATAGTGAATTTGTGACTTTGTGGGATATGAGTGAAAAATTGTGTGAATAATTAATAAAAATGAAAGTGTATGCAGAGCAAAGTGTTGAAAATTTGTGTTATCCTGGGTTAAGTATCCATGTGTGAGTGAGTGAGGTGAATGGGGAGAGTGAGATGCAAAGGAGGTTCAGTTAAGGAGTGTGAGTATTCACTTGTAAGTCTATAAGTAACGTAAAAGGTGAAATATGTACAGTAAAGATTAAAAAAGAGAGGCTTGTCAGCCTATCTTTTCGTTCTTTTATTGAAATCGAATTTTTTTTACCTTACCCCATAGGGGTTACCATATTACCTGAAAACATGGAAAATTGATCTTTTATATTTATATATGTATTAATAAATAAAAAATGTATCTTTTTTTACTCTGTTAACGATAATGATATGTATTAATAAATAAATGACGAAAAAAGTGTGTAATTAGTGTTAACCTACAATTAAATTCTTTTAACATAATTTTAGCTTGTTTAACCTAAAAGAGGCCCCATAGGGTGTCTTTTTCTGATGAATTAGTAAAATTGTGAAATATTATACCCCATAAGGAACTTGATCCAAGGAAATTTTGTATTATTCATGAAAATCGATGTAAATCTTGATCTGAGGAATTGGAAATCCCTCTAAAATTCGAAATTTTGGAAAAAGTAGGGAAAATTCGAAAAAAAATCGAGGAGCGGGGCGATCCGCAGAAGGCGCTGCAGAAGGCAGCTCGGGGCGGCTCGACGCGGAAGGGCGCGGGGCGGGCGCGGGGCGGGGCGCGGGCGGGCGGGCGCGGCGGGGCGGGGGCTCGAGCACGCGGAAGGAGACCGCTCCAGGGATGAGGGTCTCAGGGGTGTGAGGGGGGTGGGGGGTGCGGACCTGCTCAGGATGAAAAAAAAAAAAAAAAAATTGGGGGCGTGGGTGGGCCGACCGGAAGTGGGGGTCGACCGGAAGTGGGGGGGTGACCAGAAGTGGGGGGGTGGGGGGACCGCCGCCATTTTGAGGATCTGTGAGTGATTTACCACTACATATATATATATATATATATATATATATATATATATATATATATATATATATATATATATATATATATATATATATATATATATATATATATATATATATATATATATATTATTATATATATATGTCGTGCTGATTAGGTAAAACTGGTCAATTAGCAAGAACTCATCTAAAATTAAGTCCTTTCTAAAATTTTCTTATACGTTTAAAGATATATTTTTTTCATTTATGTTAATGTAAGAATTTATAATTTTGTACCAAGAAAACTTTGAAAACCTACCTAACCTTATTACAACAAGCGCAATTTAATTTAGCCTAACCCAACTAAATATATTTTAGATAAGAACATAAGAACATAAGAAAGAAGGAACACTGCAGCAGGCCTACTGGCCCATGCAGGGCAGGTCCAAGTCTCCCACCGGCTAAGCCAGGTCAGGTTACATCCACTTAAGGAAGGAGCACGGCATCTGACCTAGTAGCACAAACTAGTCAGATCCAACTCACACCCACCCGCACCCACTCATATATTTATCTAGCCTATTTTTAAAACTACACAACGTTTTAGCCTCTATAACTGTACTCGGGAGTTTGTTCCACTCATCGACAACTCTATTACCAAACCAATGCTTTCCTATATCCTTCCTGAATCTGAATTTATCCAACTTAAAGCCATTGCTGCGAGTCCTGTCAATACTAGATATTTTTAGCACGCTATTTACATCACCTTTATTTATTCCTGTTTTCCATTTATACACCTCAATCATATCCCCCCTAATTCTACGTCTTTCTAGAGAGTGCAGATTCAGGGCCCTAAGTCTATCCTCGTAGGGAAGATTTCTGATACATGGAATCAACTTAGTATCCTCCTTTGTACGTTTTCCAGAGCATTTATATCCATTCTGTAATACGGTGACCAAAACTGTGCAGCATAATCTAGATGAGGCCCTAACCAAGGATATATAGAGTTGAAGAACAACCTGAGGACTCCTATTATTTATGCTTCTTGATATGAAGCCAAGGGATTCTGTTCGCTTTTTGCGAACACTTATGACTGCTGTCTTGGTTTTAGATTACTGCTAACCAGAACTCCTAAATCCTTTTCGCAATCAGTAGTATTAAGATCTACATTATTTATTTTTATATGTGGCATGGTTATTGTCCTGTCCAATATTTAGAACTTTGCATTTATCTATATTAAACTGCATCTGCCACTTCTCCGACCACTGCATCAGTCTATTCAAATCTTCCTGGAGTGCTCTAATGTCCTCATTTGAATGAATTGGACGGCCTATTTTGGTGTCATCGGCAAACTTGCTTATGTCGCTATTTATTCCCTCATCTATGTCGTTTATGTAGATTGTGAACAACAAGGGGCCCAATACTGACCCCTGTGGAACACCGCTTGTGACACTTCCCCACTCTGATTTCTCCCCATTTATGCAAACTCTCTGCTGCCTTTGTCAACCATGCCTCTATCCAGGAAAAAATTTCTCCTCCTATTCCGTGTGCCTTAATTTTCCTCAATAGTCTCTGATGTGGACTCTATCAAAAGCCTTACTGAAGTCCATATACACAACATCATATTCATTACCATGATCTACCTCCTCAAATACCTTAGTGAAAAAAGTTATTAAATTTGTAAGGCAGGAACGCCCTTTTGTAAAACCGTGCTGAGATTCATTGATTAATTTATGCTTTTCAAGATGGCTACGAATTGCCTCGGCTATTATTGATTCCATAAATTTTCCCACTATGGAGGTTAGGCTTATTGGTCTATAGTTCGAAGCTAAGGACCTGTCTCCTGCTTTGAAAATAGGTATTACATTTGCAATTTTCCACTTATCTGGCACCATGCCAGTTTGCAGTGATATGTTGAAAAGATTAGCCATAGGTTTGCTAAGCTCCTCTTTACATTCCTTTAGAACCCTTGCATACAGTTCATCAGGGCCTGGGGATTTGTTAGGTTTTAATTTATCTATTTGTCTAAGGACCATGTCACTTGTGACCCTAATCGTGTATAGTTTACTATCGTCCTGTTCTACATAATTTATTATTTCTGGAATATCGCTAGTATCTTCCTGTGTAAAAACTGAGAGGAAGTAAGTGTTAAAAATTCTACACATTTCCTTATCACTGACGGTGAGCTGACCTGAGTAACTTTTGAGTGGGCCTATCTTGTCCCTAATCTTACTTCTGTACCTGAAAAATTCTTTTGGGTTAGTCTTCGATTCTCTTGCAACTTTAACCTCATAGTCTCTTTTTGCTTTTCTTATTCCCTTTTTTATTTCTCTCTTTAACTGAATGTATTGATTACTTAATTGCCCCTCTCCTCTTTTGATTCGCCTATATATGCCTCTCTTTTGATCAATGAGATGTTTTAATCTATTGTTCATCCACTTAGGATCATTTTTGTTTGATCTGATTTCCCTATTAGGAACATAAGTTGTCTGAGCAGCTAGAACTATTCTCTGAAAAACGTCATATTGGCAATCACCACCTACCTGACCCACTGTCAGGTCATTCCAGTTCAGCCTACCCAGGTAATTTTAAGTCCTACAAAATCAGCCAGGCGGAAGTCAGGGACAGAGACTTGATTGCAATTATTAGGGTAATTCCATGATATATTAAAACTGAGTGATTTGTGACCACTTTCCCCAAGCTCATCATTAACCTCAAGATTATTAATTAGCGATTCCCTGCTGGCAAGAACCAAGTCTAGCAGGTTATTTCCTCTAGTTGGTTCTGTCACAAACTGTTTCAAAAAACAATCCTGAATCGTATCAAGAAAGTCACTTGACTCTAAATTTCCTGTCAAATTGCTCCAGTCAATTTGTCTAAAGTTGAAATCTCCCATTAGCACAACATTTTCATATGTAGATGCCTTACGAATTTCATCCCATAGAAGTTTACTGCACTCCCTATCAAGATTTGGGGGCCTGTAAATCACACCCAAAATAAGTTTTACACGGCCCTCAAGAAGCTGTAACCAAAGAGATTCAGTGGCTGACGCTTCTAATTTTATATCTTGTCTAACACAACAATTTAAATTGTCTCTGACATACATCGCTACTCCACCACCCTTCCTGTTGACCCTATCAGTGTGGAATAATTTATAGCCTTGTATGTGACATTCAGAAGGCAACCCCTATCTTTCAGATTGAGCCAGGTCTCTGTTATAGCAATAATATCTATGTTTCCTGCACTTGCAATTAATCTTAACTCATCTATCTTATGTCTTACACTCCTGCTATTGGTATAGTAAACCTTAAGGAGCTAGTCTCTTGTTTCCCTCTGCTGTCTCCCTTTGTTTGCTGACCTGATCCATTGTATTTATTTGTAACTTTATGATGAATTTCTTTTATACATACTGTTTTCAGCCCTAGTGTTCCTAACTGACTGTTTCCCACACACACCCATACCTCTATCTTCTATCAGTTTAAAATCCTAGGCATGTCAGCAATGGCCCTCTCGATCGAGTTGGCAAGTGCTTCCACCCCTGTACCAGAGAGATGTACCCCATCCCTTGCATACATATCTTGTTTGCCATAAAAGTTGTCCCAGTTGTCAATGAATGGGATTGCAAGTTCCTTGCAGTATCTGTCTAGCCAGCAATTTGCACCAATTGCCCTAGACAACCATTCATTTCCTACTCCCCTTCTAGGCAAGATGCTACATATGATTGGGACCCCTCCCTTGGACTTAATTAGCTCTATAGCTGACCTGTACTTATCTAGCAGCTCTTCTCTCCTACCCTTCCCAATATCATTTCCACCAGCACTGAGACAGATAATGGGCTTGTTCCCATTACCTGACATGATATTATCCAGCCTGTTGACTATGTCTCCAACACCAGCTCCAGGAAGCACACCCTCTCTCACCTTTTATTCCTATTACAGAAAACACGGTCCATATATCTTACCTGTGAGTCACCTCTACAAGAATTCGCTTACCTCTATTAGCAGGGAGTAGTACCTTTACCTTCACTTGGGAAGTAGTACCTTACCTTCACTTGGGGAAGTAGTACCTTTACCTTCACTGGCCACTGGAGTACACTCATCCTGAAGAACAGAGAAGCGATTTCCTACCTTCAAGTCTTCTCTCTTAACTTTCCTTATTTTGATGTTCCTGCCATTACGGGGAACCACTGCCACTTGTAGCAGGTGCTGGACTGCACCTCACTCCTGGTAGCCTTTCTTCCTCCCCCTTCACCCTCCTCGCAGGGAGTGGCAGACTGCACCTCACTACTGGTATCCCTATTCCCTCCAGAACTGCAGCCACCTCACCCTCTCTTCCAAAACCCTTGAGGTGAACCTTCAGCCTCCTAAATTCCTCCTGGAGAAGCAGGACCTCCTCCTTCAGCACTCCAACCTCACGTTTTAAAACACTGCAGCAGCTAGCCATGATTAACCCCACACTAATTCCCAAAGCACTCAGGGACTGCGACCACTCGTGACCACTGACCACTGACCATTAATTTAATAATAAACATACACAATGAAATATATTTTTCGTTATGTTCAGAATGATTTTGGCGAAATTATTGCATACACAAATTTTCACTTGTCTTATATGGCAAGAAGAGCGTTGCTATTTAAGCCAAAATCACAAGTTTTACCTAATCGGCACGACATATATATATATATATATATATATATATATATATATATATATATATATATATATATATATAATATGCAAGAAAAACACTATGAAAAATAGAAGAATTTCCAAGCGCTGTGACTTGATAATGTGAGTAGTCACGAAAGCGCTTGGAATTTTTTCTATTTTTCATAGTGGTTTTCTTGCATATTTTGATATCACCTGTTTACTGTGATCTTTTTGCATATATATATATATATATATATATATATATATATATATATATATATATATATATATATATATATATATATATATATTATGTCGTGCCGATTAGGTAAAACTTGCTATTTTGGCTTAAATAGCAACGCTCATCTTGCCATATAGGACAAGCGAAAATTTGTGTATGCAATAATTTCGCCAAAATCATTCTGAATCTAAAAAAAAAATATATTTCATTGTGTTTGTTTATTATTAAATTATTGTTAATATCTAAAATATATTTAGTTGGGTTAGGCTAAATTAAATTGCGCTTGTTGTAATAAGGTTAGGTAGGTTTTCAAAGTTTCTCTTGGTACAAAATTATAAATTTTACATTAGCATAAATGAAAAAATATATCTTTAAACGTATAAGAGAAAATTTTAGAAAGGACTTAATTTTAAATGAGTTCTTGCTAATTGACCAGTTTTACCTAATCGGCACGACATATATATATATATATATATATATATATATATATATATATATATATATATATATATATATATATATATATATATATATATATATATATATATATATATATAGCCTAGAGGCCGAACACTTCGCCAACATCATCCCCTCAAGCGTCACTTGGTTACGTTACGTAGACGACGTCCTCGTAATAACTCCCAAACGTTTTGATGTACGGAATCTTCAGGCAAGGCTCAACGCAGTTGAACCGGCGATCCAGTTTACACTAGAAGAAGAGTCCAATGACAAGCTACCCTTTCTAGACGTCCTCATCCACAAAGTAGATAACAACCTAAGATTTCAAGTTTACCGAAAACCTACAAATTAAAATGATCTCACACACTTCTATTCCAGTCAAGATACTAAGACCAAAAGAGGTATCATCATCGGATTTTTCCTAAGAGCTTACCGAATTTGTAGTCCTGAGTTTCTTGACGAGGAATGTACATACATTCACCAAACCTTCACTGATTTACATTTTCCTTCCTTTTTCCTCAAAGATTGCAAGAAAAGAGCTCTTCAGATCGTTAATTCTCCACGCGTCAACACCACTCCAAACAAAGTTATAATTCTTCCCAACAGCCAGGTTGCATCCAACATTCTATGGCAAACGTGATATGTATGCAAGGGATGGGGTTCATCTCTCTGGGGCTGGATTGGTTGCATTAGCCAATTCGATTGAGGGGGTCATTCGAGACTTGTCTAGGACTTTAAACTGATAGATTATAGAGGTATGGGTGTTTGTGGGAAACAATCAGGCTGTGGTATTAGGCCTGGAAACAGCAGATATTTCCAGGATACCCCAGGGTTATGTTTAAAAGATAAGATTCAAAATAAAGTTGTTTGTAAATGCAAAACAATTGATCAACAAACAAAGAGAGATAGTAGAGGGCAACGAGTGACTAGCTCCCTTGAGGTTTACTATACAAATAGTAGGAGTCTAAGAAATAAGATAGATGAGCTAAGATTATTTGCAAGTGCAGGTAATATAGATATTATTGCTATAACAGAGACCTGGTTCAACCTGAAAGATAGAGAAATGCCTTCAGAGTGCAACATTCAGGGTTACAAACTATTCCACACTGATAGGGTCAACAGGAAGGGTGGTGGAGTGGCGATGTATGTCAGAGATAATTTAAATTGTTGTGTTAGACAAGATATAAGATTATAAACAGCTGACACAGAATCTGTTTGGCTACAGTTTCTGAGGGTCGGAAAAATTAATTTTGGGTGTGATTTACAGACCCCCAAGCCTGGATAGGGAGCGCAGTAAGCTGCTATGGGACGAAATTCATAAGGCGTCTAGATATGAAAATGTTGCGTTAATGGGAGATTTTAACTTTAGACACATTGATTGGAACAATGTGACAGGTAATCTTGAGTCTAGTGACTTTCTTGATACGGTTCAGGATTGTTTTTAAAACAGTTTGTGACAGAACCAACTAGAGGTAGCAACTTGCTTGATTTGGTTCTTGCTAACAAAGAATCACTAATTAATAATCTTGAGGTTAATGAAGAGCTTGGGAAAGCGATCACAAATCACTTAGTTTTAATATATCATGGAATTACCCAGGTAACTGCAATCAAGTCTCAGTTCCAGACTTTCGTGTAGCCGACTTCATGGGGCTGAGAAATTACCTAGGTGGGCTAATTGGGATGACCTGACTATGGGTCAGGTAGGTGGTTTTGGTTGCCAATATGACGTTTTTCAGAGCATAGTTCTAGCTGCCCAGACAACTTTTGTTCCAAGTAGGGAAATTAGATCTAACAAAAATGATCCTAAATGGATGAACAATAGATTAAAACATCTCATTGGTCAAAAGAGAGGCATATATAGGCGTATCAAAAGAGGGGATGGACAGATAAGAAATCAATATTTTCAATTAAAGAGAGAAATAAAAAAAGGAATAAGAAAAGCAAAAAGGGATTATGAGGCTAAGGTCGCAAGGGATTCGAAGACTAACCCAAAAGGGTTCTTTCAGGTATACAGAAGTAAGATTAGGGACAAGATAGGCCCACTTAAGAGTAACTCAGGACAGATCACGGACAGTGATAAGGATATGTGTGAAATTTTCAATACTTACTTCCTCTCAGTTTTTACTCAGGAAGATACTAGCAGAATTCCAGAAATAATAAATTATGTAGAACTGGAAGATAACAGACTATGCTCGATTGGGGTAACTAGTGACATGGTCCTCAGACAAATAGAGAAATTAAAACCTAACAAATCCCCAGGCCCTGATGAACTGTTTGCAAGAGTTTTAAAGGAATGTAAAGAGGAACTTAGCAAACCTTTGGCAAATCTTTTTCAATATATCACTACAAACTGGCATAGTGCCAGACAAGTGGAAAAGGGCAAATGTAATACCTATTTACAAGGCAGGTGACAGGTCCTTAGCTTCGAACTATAGACCAATAAGCCTTACCTCCATAGTTGGTAAATTTATGGAATCAATAATTGCCGAGGCAATTCGTAGCCATCTTGAAAAGCATAAATTGATTAATGAATCTCAACACGGTTTTACAAAGGGGCGTTCATGTCTTACGAATTTACTAACTTTTTCACTAAGGTGTTTGAGGAAGTAGATCATGGTAATGAATATGATATTGTGTATATGGACTTCAGTAAGGCTTTCGATAAAGTTCCACATCAGAGGCTACTGAGGAAACTTAAGGCACACGGAATAGGAGGAGAAATTTTTCCTGGGTAGAGGCATGGTTGACTAATAGGCGGCAGAGAGTTTGCATAAATGGAGAGAAATCAGAATGGGGCGTGTCTCAAGGGTGTTCCACAGGGGTCAGTTTTGGGCCCCCTGTTGTTTACAATTTACATAAACGACATAGATGAGGGAATAAATAGTAGCATAAGTAAATTTGCTGATGACACCAAAATAGGCCGTCCAATTCATTCAAACGAGGACATTAGAGCACTCCAGGATGATTTGAATAGACTGATGCAGTGGTCGGAGAAGTGGCAGATGCAGTTTAATGTAAACAAATGCAAAGTTCTAAATGTTGGGCAGGACAATAACCATGCCACATAAAGGCTGAATAATATAGATCTTAATACTTGTGATTGCGAGAAGGATTTAGGAGTTCTGGTTAGTAGTAATCTGAAGCCTAGACAACAGTGCATAAGTGTTCGCAATAAAGCTAACAGAATCCTTGGCTTCATATCAAGAAGTATAAATAACAGAAGTCCTCAGGTTGTTCTTCAACTCTATATATCTTTGGTTAGGCCTCATTTAGATTATGCTGCACAGTTCTGGTCACCGTATTACAGAATGGATATAAATGCACTGGAAAACGTACAGAGGAGGATGACAAAGTTGATCCCATGTATCAGAAATCTTCCCTATGAGGATAGACTGAGGGCCCTGAATCTGCACTCTCTAGAAAGGCGTAGAATTAGGGGGATATGATTGAGGTGTACAAATGGAAAACAGGAATAAACAAAGGGGGTGTAAATAGCGTGCTGAAAATATCCAACCAAGACAGGACTCGCAGCAATGGTTTCAAGTTGGAAAAGTTCAGATTCAGGAAGGATATAGGAAAGCACTGGTTTGGTAATAGAGTTGTGGATGAGTGGAACAAACTCCCGAGTACCGTCATAGATGCTAAGACGTTGTGTAGTTTTAAAAATAGGTTAGATAAATACATGAGTGGGTGTGGATGGGTGTGAGCTTGTACTAGGTCAGATGCAGTGCTCCTTCCTTAAGTGAATGTAACCTGACCTGTACTAATTCCTTAAGTGGAAGTGACCTGACCAGGTGGTCGGCTGGACAATTATATGAGTGGGTGCGGTTGGGTGTGAATTGGTCTTGACTAGGTTGTGCTACTAGGTCAGATGCAGTGCTCCTTCCTTAAGTGAATGTAACCTGACCTGGCTGGGTCGGGGCATTGGCTTAAGCCGTTGGAGATTTGGACCTGCCTCTCATGGGCCAGTAGGCCTGCTGCAGTGTTCCTTCTTTCTTATGTTCTTATGTTAACATTTCTAAAGTATTTGCACAAGCTAACACTAGAGTCGCCATCGCTTCCAGTACTTCTATAAAGGATCTAACCAGGACTAAATCCAAGCACCTTGAACCAGTCAACGCAGGGGTCTACACTATACCCTGTGGAGGCTGTGACAGAATTTATGTAGGAGAAACAGCAAGAAACCTCGAAACACGCCTCAATGAACACATTAATGCATGTAGGAACGATAACCTGAACAACGCCTGCGTACAACACCGAAATTCCAACAATCATCTCATGAAATTCAAAGACGCCCGACTAGTAATCAAAGAAACTAATTTCCGTAGACGCAAGTGCCTTGAATCAGCACTTATCGCTGTTTCTAACACAATTAAACAAAACAAAGGCAGCTTCACCATCTCTGAAGTCTTAGCAAGAATCCTCCTGAAAACAGTGAACCCTACCATCACATAGTCTTTCCTGCTAATTCAGCACATGCACATCGTAGATGTGGAACACTCTACAGGCCTTCTATTCCTACCTCCAGAAGAAATATTTGTCTAAACTATTTTATACTACCCATGTAATTGTTTTATCACCTTTACTCATGTGCAAAATTGATTGTTCTACCTTATTGTATTACTACTACTACTACGACTTATATCACTACTACTTCTACTACCACTAGTATTACACCTCACTTGGAGAGTATATATATACCATCTGTGTCCATATATCGTTTGTAACGGCTTGAAAAAGCTCCTGGAGAGCGAAACGTTGCCACAATAAAATGTCACATTAGTTGCATTTGTGTCCTTTTACTTAACATATTATATTCCTCTCAACAATGGACTTGCTTGATACAACTTTCTCAGCATTTTGAAAATCAATTGATGGTTAAAATCTCTTACATGAATAAATAGAGGATTAGAATCATGTCCAGTTCTAATGCTATATCTATGTTGTTTTAATCTTAGTTCAAGACTTTTACCGGTTTGACCGTAATAAACTTTATCACATATTTTACAGGGAATCTTATAGACACATCCGTCAGCATTTTGGGGGGATTTTTTCATCAAAAGTCTTTTTACTGTATCAAGATTTTTAAATACCTTGAAGAACATAATTTGATTAATGAATCTCAGCATGGGTTCACGAGAGGTCGTTCCTGCCTGACAAATTTACTGACGTTTTTCAATAAAACATTTGAGGCAGTAGACAGGATAAAGAATATGATATAGTTACTTGATTTCAGTAAGGCCTTCGATAGAGTACCTCACAAGAGACTCTAAGAAAGGTGGCAGCTCATGGTATAGGAGGTAAAGTTCTACATGGATAGAGGCATGGCTTACCAATAGAAAGCAGAGAGTTTCCACTAATGGGGTAAAATCTGAATGGGGATTAGTCACTAGTGGCGTTCCACAAGGATCAGTTTTGGGCCCATTGTTGTTCATAATTTACATAAATGACCTTGATGAAGGAATTGCAAGTGACATGAGTAAATTTGCTGATGATACAAAAATAGGCCGTATGATTCATTCTGAGGAGGATACCAGTGAACTCCAGGAGGATTTAAGAACATAAGAATGGAGGAACACTGCAGAAGGCCTATGGCCAAAAAGGCAGGTCCTTATCAAAACCACCACTACCTAAGAATTTACTCCCCTACTCACGACACCAATCAAACCCAGCCCCTCCCACTCATATATTTGTTCAATCTCTTTTAAAGCCACCCAAGGTCCTAGCCTCTATCACCTTACTCGGAAGATTGTTCCACGCATCTACAACTCTCTCCTGACTGTCAGCCTCGTGTCACAGCGTCAGTGAGCAGCCTGCACAAAGATGATGTCACTTTGACTGCAGCCCACTCACTGCAGTATGGTGTATGCTGTTACGACCTCCAGATGTTTCGCCGAGTCGTTCCTGTAACAACTCACTCCACACTCGCCAGCAGCGACAGTACCAGTCGAGAAATGCCTGAAGAAGTCCTGCCCTGTTGCGACTACTGACGACGCCTCACTCGAGGGCACCAGCAGGTTGTGCCCCAGGTTGAGTGAACCCCTGCAGCGACTACTACGATGACTGCTTCAACGCTCCAGAGGAGACCGTATCCTGTTACGTCACAGCTCGGCCGCAGGGATGTCTCCAGTGTTGCAGAATCTGTCCAGACGCAGGAAGGCATGCAGTGCTGCATCGATGCTCACTGCCTTAGACCATGAAGCTCACCTTTTTTTTTCTTCCCTCTCTGGAGGAAGTTTTTTCCATGTCCATATGTTTATGTATAAATGTTTTTATTTCGTGTTCTGTGCACTGTTCTTGCGAGAGAGAGACTGAGATTTTTTTTTTTTTGCCAGTCATGGTCAGGGCCGAGCGATGTAGACAGCCTGTACTGTCTGCATATACAGCCTCTGCTGTCTGCCAGCTGAGTTCATATTTCGCGCCATGCTTGTGCTGCCACCATAGGCATACCCACGTCAGTCGCCCACCATATTTCTTCTTCCAGCGGCCCCCTTTACTCAGTCAACAGGCCTCACTCTTTTTTCTCGTATGGGCATGGCCCCCCGGGCTATGGGCTAAAACACACTGCCTGTTACCCCACACTTTATTCTAATAAAGTAAGAAGCCTGAAGCCTTATCATTCATTCCCGCTACCAAGAAGACCAAAAAATATCGATATATATATATATTATATATTTATAAATATATATATATATATATATATATATATATATATATATATATATATATATATATATATATATATATATATATATATATGTATATATATATATATATGTATGTGTGTGTTGTATGTGTGTGTGTGTATGTTGTCTGTGTCTGAGTGTGGGTGTGTGTGTGTGTGTGTGTGTGTGTGTGTGTGTGTAAACAAGACCATACAAAACTTCAGAAGACTGAAAAGCACGGCTGGGATATACTTTTAGAGAGGCCGGGTCTGAGTGATGGACGCACTAATGGAAGTTAAAGACATAAATGTATCGTGATTTACAAATATTTTTCATCCCAAGAAAGATGGAAGGTCATGAAATGGAATAACTTAGAGACGAAGGAAGTGGAAGGAGCCCCATGCACAGCTTCAAGCAGGTACGAGACTGCACATTCTAGTCTCCCAAGTCCTATTTTCCACTGCTCTAGCGTACCCCATCCTCTCCTCCCCCCGTTCTAATTCTGAACCTACAAAAAAAATGAGGCAATTGATCTATTAAGACACACACACACACACACATTCACATACACACATACACACACACACACACACACACACACACACACACACACACACACACACACACAAACCATAATTTAAACGAGGAAACTACACGGGCATGAGGAATTTCCTGCAGGAGGTTCAGTGGGAAAGGAAATGGAAGGACATAAATAAATAAAATGATGGAATACGTAGGGGCAAAGTGCAAGGAGGCAGAGGAACGGTTTATACCCAGGGGAAAAAAGATTAAACGGGAAGGCCAGAAAGAGCCCTGTTTACCCAAAGGTGCAGGGAGGCAAAGACTAAGAGTGTCAGAGAATGGAAAAGGTACAGAAAGCAAAGAACCCAAGTAAACAAAGATATTGTAGAAGAGCTAGAAACAGTATGCACAGGTACGGAGGAGGCCCAGAAACAGTACGAAAACGACATAATCAAAAACCGACCCGAAACTGATACAGTCACATCAGAAGGAAGACAACAGTCAAGGACCAGGTGATAAGGCTGAGGAGAGAAGATGGGGAACTCACAAGTAACGATCAAGAGGTATGGAGGGCTCAACTTGGGTTTAAGGAAGTATTCACGGGAGGAAGGAAGGCAGCTGGGTGACGGGGACGGGGTGCATCACCAACAAGGGATGTATCAAGTGCAGAGGGCATACACACAACTGAGGAGGAGGTGAAGAGACTCAGTGACCTTGATACCTCAAAGGCGATGAGTTGACAATTCTCCCCGTGGGTTCTTCGGAAGGAGCTGAGGTATGAGTGTGCCACTTACCATAATACTCAACACATCCCTTGAAACTGGGCAGCTTCCTGAGGTATGGAAGAAGGCCAACGTAGTCCCCATCTTTAAAAAGGGACAGAAAAGAGGCACTAAACTATAGATGGTTCCTTACGTGTATAGTGTGCAAAGTCCTGGAGAAAATAAAGGAAAAGAATGGTGGAGCACTGAGCTGAACAGGATAATAAAACCAGACAGCACGGATCCGGGAAGGCAAATCATGTGTAACAAACCTGCTGGGAGTTCTATGATAAAGTAACAGAGGTAAGGCAAGAGAGAGAAGGGTGGGTTGATTGCATTCTCCTGGACTGCAGGAAGGCCTTCGACACAGTTCCTCACATGAGATTAGTAAAGAAGTTAAGAACAAGCATGTATAACAGGAAGGGCACTGAATGGATCAGGGAATACCTCACAGGGAGGCAACAACTGGTCATCTTGCGTGATGGGTATCACAGTGGGTGCCTGTGACGAGGGTACCCCAGGGGTCAGTCCTTGGACCAGTGCTATTCTTGGGGATATGTGAATGACATGACGGACGGATGGACTCAAAGTGTTCTGTTCGTAGATGATGTGAAATTAATGAGGAAAATTACATCGGATGAAGCCAAGCAGGGCTTCAAAGAGACCTGACAAGCTTGACATCTGGTCTAGCAACTGGCTTCTGAATTTAACACCACCAAATGCAAAGTCATGAAGATCGGGAAGGGCAAAGGAGACCGCTGACAGAGTACAAGTAGGTGGACAAAGGCTACAAGCCTCATCAAAAGAAAAGACCTTGGGGTGAACATAACGCCAAGCACGTCTCCGGAAAACACATCAACCAGATAACCGCGGCAGCATATGAGCGACTGGAAACCTAAGATAGGTTCCGTTACCTTAATAAGGATTTTTCAACACGTACACCTGTACGTCAGGCCCATACTAGAGATGCAGCACCAGTCTGGGGAAACCCCCCCCAAGAAATTAGAAAAGTGCAAAAAGGGTTTCGACAAGGCTTGTTCCCAAAACCCGGGGACTGCCCTATGAAGAAAGGTTAGGGAAATAGGACTAACAACACTGGAGGACAGAAGAGTTAGAGGAGACATGATAAGACATACAAAATACTGCGGGAAGGAATGGTAGAATGACAGGATATTTCAGAGAGGGAACACAGAAACAAGGGGGGACAACTGGAAGCTGAAGACTCAGATGAGTCAAAGGGGGGTTAGGAAGCATTTCTTCAGCCATAGAGGTTAGGGAAATGGAATAGTCTGGAAGATATAGTGGGGCGGGGAAACCCTACGTTTTAAGACACAAAAAGCTCATGGAGCAAGGAGAGCAGAGACCCCGTGGGGGGAAAGGGGGGGCCAGGATCTGAATCTCGACCCCCGCAACCACAATTAGGTGAGTACAATTAGATGAGTACAGGACCGGGGCCAAAACCCGAGTCGACCACTGTTAGGTGAGTACAGGAGCTGAGTCTCGACCCCCGCATCCACAAAAGGGGATACAACACCCCGCGCGTGTGGTCAGTGTATGGGAACAAGGCCCCTTTTTTGTGTTTCTGGGGGTGTTTTTGCTCCTAAAAAGCCAGTGTTAGTGATAGGGTCAGTGAAGAAACCCACAAGTGATAAGCAAAGTCGTAAAAAAGGAAGAGAAAGGGGCCCAAAGGGAGGCCTAGGGGGCATTGTTTTCCACAAGACTTGCAAAATACAATTTACAAGAATAAGTAACGACTAAAGTCAGGAGCAGATGGTCCCAAAGATCGACACCAGGAGAGAAAAACAACAGGAGAGGGAGAGACAACGGTATGGAGACAACAGGGAGAGAGATAAAGAAAAAAAAGCTGTAGGTTTTTTTTTCCTTAGAATGGTCAGTGATTTAACTGCGAGGTTTATAAAGCGACGGAAAAAAAAGAAAAACACAAAACATCAGGGAAGATTTCATGGCAGAAGGTCACCAGCAAATGCAATTATCATAGTTGGTTAAGTGTCAAAAATCAGGGTAAAGGGCATTAATATATATATATATATATATATATATATATATATATATATATATATATATATATATATATATATATATATATATATATATAATACACACACACACACACACACACACACACACACACACACACACACACACACACACACACACACACACAAAATATATATATATATATATATATATATATATATATATATATATATATATATATATATATATATATAAATGGGTTTAAACAACTATCATAGTTGGGTTTCTCTTGGGAAACTTGGAAATGAC
>WNWK01013497.1:0-23083 GCA_009830355.1 Cherax destructor
AGAGCCTCTATGTAGAAGCGAACATTCCATCCTTATCCGATCGTCGTGATGCACATTGCATTCGCTATTTTGTTCGCTCTCATGACCTTCACAATCCTTCCATGTATAGGATTGTTACAGATGTTAGTAGGCACTCTTTTTGTTCATCGCCCCTGCTTACTTCGTCCCTTTTCTCTTCGTCTACATTCACTCCTGTCTTCCCTTCAGCTCCCACCTCTATATGTTCATGTGACATCTCCCTTTCCCCTGCCCCCTTGGGAAGTTCCTGCTGTCCGTGTCTGTTCTATTCCTCTACCTTTCGCGAAAGCCCAACTACCTACGGCGGCTTCTCGCTCTTTCTTTCTAGACCATTTTCGTTCTCATTCCCATGCCATCGCAGTATACACCGATGGTTCAAAGTCATCTGACGGCGTCGGATTCGCAGCAGTGTTTCCGGACAGCGTCGTACGAGGGCACCTATTACCCTCGGCTAGCATATTTACGGCTGAATTGTATGCCCCATTCTTGTGGCACTTATCCGTATTGCATCTATGCCTGTGTCACCATATGTGGTCGTTTCAGACTCCCTTAGTGCTTTACAGGCTATCCGTAAAATTGATACACCTCACCCCCTAGTTCTTCGTATCCACCTTTGGTTACGCCGTATCTTTAGCAAGCATAAAGATATTGTCTTTTGTTGGGTCCCTGGTCATGTTGACGTACAGGGCAATGAACAGGCAGACACTGCTGTGCGGTCAGCAGTACATGACCTTCCAGTTTCATATAGAGGTGTTCCTTTCACGGACTATTTTGCCGTCATTGCTACCCACCTTCGCACCCGTTGGCAACAACGCTGGTCTGACCTAATGAATAACAAACTTCATTCTATTAAACTGGTTATAGGTTTCTGGCCTTCTTGTCACCAATGTCAAGGTTGGGAGACTACACTCTCCCGTCTTCGCATCGGCCACACTCGTCTTACTCACGGGTATCTCATGGAGAGGCTCCCTGCCCCTCTCTGTGAGCATTGTCAGGTTCCAGTGTCTGTTCGACATATTCTGTTGGACTGCCCACTCTATCAAAGAGCACGCAGAATATACCTCCAACGGCGTCTTCGCTCTGCGGCCCTTTCTTTACCTTCCCTTCTTGCAGATGGACCCTCCTTTAATCCTGACTCTCTCGTTGACTTTTTGACAGAAACTGACTTACTACACAAACTCTGAAGATTATACCTCTAGCACCTCCCTCAGTCCCTTCTACCTTGATCTCTTGCTACCCTCTATCCCTGCACTATCCACCATCCTGCTACACTCCATACCCTACTAATCATCCATCTCCCTCTTACAACCCATTCTCCCTGCATCCTGCAATAACCTGCAGCGCTGTATAACCCCTGTGGTTTAGTGCTTCTATTTGATTATAATAATAATAATACAATGATGCAGTTGTATACATAACAGAAAATCTTCAATTTTTGTGAGAATAAAAATTCAAAGTGGAAAGCAAAAGTAATGCAATAGGAGCCTGGAGACATGACTAATGAACAGATAAAATGTTATTTTAGTTCCAGGAATGTCTGTCTTGTTTATTCTGGACACTATTTTGAAATTGGCAGCTTTTGAAATTTGTGTGAAATTGGCAATATTGCCAATTTCTGACCGCTTTATTGGGTAGTTGAAATCGGTAAATTGGTGGTTTCTCGTACTCAATCGATAGAACAAATGGAATTTTACAATAATAGCTATGATTTTCGTAGACTGAGACATTGGAATTGGCCGAAAATATTGCTCAAAGTGGGCGAAATCGCCGATCCGTAAATATTTTTGATACCGCTAACTTTGTGAGAGCATAATTCCATTAGTTTTTCACCAAATTTCATACATTTGGTGGCGTTATGATCGGAAAAACATGCTCTATCATTTCATAAGAATTTTTTTTTTTCCCGAAAATGTTTCGACCCTGAGAGAGTGTTAAGAATCGAGGTCTCGACCCTGAAAGGGTTAAGGAGTAACAATGTTGGCGAGGGGATCCTGATTCAAGGAATTGGAATTATCCTTTACGTACTTCCTTAGATCAAATCCTATTGCCTCCTATTACCCAGGCATTATATGACCTCTATGGGTTTAGCACTTCCACCTAAATATAATAATTTTAACAATGTTATTAAAGCTGTTGGCAGGTAGGGAACCTTGGGCATTTTCAGTCAGAGTTCCATACTTCTTTGGGCCTTTTATTTGCATGGAGTTTCTAAACAGGTTGACTTGTACATATACAAAGGAAAACAGCACAAAGTGGAACTCCAGCTGGAGGAAGGAGCAAGTTGAATGGTCACATAAATGAGGAAGGCGCTTCTATGTTGGTAAGAGGGTTTACCCAATGTAGACAGGCTGTAGCACGGCACTGTGGTCTTGAGCAGTGTCTGAGGTAGATACTAGAGGAAGCCCAGGTGTGCATACAGAAAGGAGATGCAGAGAAATTTCTGAGTGAAAAGCAGTTCAAGAATGTTATTTTTATAATGTTATAAAGGTAGCTTGCTACTCCTATTAACCATTTATGAAACTTTAACAGACAATTCTCTTTACTAAAAGAAAAATGCATTAAAATTGTATATCTGAATGTATTGAGTGTTACCCCCTCTGCATAGCTGTTATACACTTGCAGACAGTTGCTACTGAAGTCTTATTCCTGTAAGGAACTATTTATTGTAGCATTTTCAAAGCTACAATGAAAATATAAACTGTCAGAAAATTGCTTGAATTACCCTTCTTAATTTAAACAAGGCTTGGAAGACCCCAGCATTACAGAGCAATTAGGCAAGATACCAGTGATGTATGAGCTTTAATTAATTTTTTTTTTAATATTGTGCAGTATTTTGCATGGTTTGTGACATTTTCTTGTTCAAAAAATAAATAAGCTGATCATAAGGTATGTAAAAAATAATGGATGGAAACATTTTAATAGGATATTTTTTGCAGCAGTAATACAGAATTTTCTATACTACTAGATATTTTATATTTTATTCAAACATATGGAATTTGTTGTACCTGTACAGTATATACAGTGGTACCTCGACTTACGATATTAATCCGTCAGAGAGGGCATATCTTAAGGCGAAACAATCGTTACTCGAATCAATTTTCCCCTTAAGAAATAATGGAAATAAATTTAATCCGTCCAAGACTTCCAAAAGTAGTTAAATAAAATATTTTTTAGAACTTTTTGACATTAAATAATACAGAATTTAATAAAGAATACCTAAATACACATGTAAATATTGTACAATAACATGTCACTTACATTTATTGAAGAGTTGTTGATGTGTGGAGGACGGGAGGAGGGGAGAAGGTGGAGTAGTATGCTAGTGTTTGGAAGGGGAATCCCCTTCCATTAACACTGCAGGTACCAAGTCCTTTTCTGGGGTTACTGGCCTTTTCTTTGAATGCTACACTCCTGCATGAATGCACACTCCTGTGAATGCACACTCCTGTATGAATGCTACACTCCTGCATATGCTACACTCCTGCATGAATGCTACACTCCCTGCATGAATGCTACACTCCCTGCATGAATGCTACACTCCCTGCATGAATGCTACACTCCCTGCATGAATGCTACACTCCCTGCATGAATGCTACACTCCCTGCATGAATGCTACACTCCCTGCATGAATGCTACACTCCCTGCATGAATGCTACACTCCCTGCATGAATGCTACACTCCCTGCATGAATGCTACACTCCCTGCATGAATGCTACACTCCCTGCATGAATGCTCACTCCTGCATGAATGCTACACTCCCTGCATGAATGCTACACTCCCTGCATGAATGCTACACTCCCTGCATGAATGCTACACTCCCTGCATGAATGCTACACTCCCTGCATGAATGCTACACTCCCTGCATGAATGCTACACTCCCTGCATGAATGCTACACTCCCTGCATGAATGCTACACTCCCTGCATGAATGCTACACTCCCTGCATGAATGCTACACTCCCTGCATGAATGCTACACTCCCTGCATGAATGCTACACTCCTGCATGAATGCTACACTCCCTGCATGAATGCTACACTCCCTGCATGAATGCTACACTCCCTGCATGAATGCTACACTCCCTGCATGAATGCTACACCCCCTGCATGAATGCTACACTCCCTGCATGAAGCTACACTCCCTGCATGAATGCTACACTCCCTGCATGAATGCTACACTCCCTGCATGAATGCTACACTCCCTGCATGAATGCTACACTCCATGAATGCTACACTCCCTGCATGAATGCTACACTCCCTGCATGAATGCTACACTCCCTGCATGAATGCTACACTCCCTGCATGAATGCTACACTCCCTGCATGAATGCTACACTCCCTGCATGATGCTACACTCCCTGCATGCACTCTGCATGCTCCCTGCATGAATGCTACACTCCCTGCATGAATGCTACACTCCCTGCATGAATGCTACACTCCCTGCATGAATGCTACACTCCTGCATGAATGCTACACTCCCTGCATGAATGCTACACTCCCTGCATGAATGCTACACTCCCTGCATGAATGCTACACTCCCTGCATGCCTACTACACTCCCTGCATCCTTGCTACACTCCCTGCATCCTTGCTACACTCCCTGCATCCCTGCTACACTCCCTGCATCCCTGCTACACTCCCTGCATGCCTGCTACACTCCTGCATGCCTGCACTCCTGCATCCTGCTACACTCTCTGCATCTTTGCTACACTCCCTGCATGCCTGCTACACTCCCTGCATGCCTGCTACACTCCCTGCATGCCTGCTACACTCCCTGCATAAATGCTTCACTCCCTGCACATTCTTTACCACAGGCTTGGCACTAGGAGCTTTCTTGGGGCCCATGGTGGCTTATTTAGCAGTTGCAAGCACTAAAAACAGTGGAATAATGACAATATACTGGTATGAATGCGTGGGTGTGGGTGGGTGGTCGCTCTCACTTGTAAACAATAGCACACTGACGCTCCCTGGAGTGTGCGCTCAGCTGGGCGCCAAGCGGACACGTCCGGTACGAATGTCGTTAGACGAAGCAAACATCGTAAGTCACAGTCAAATTTCTTACGTTATAAATATCGGTTATCGAAAATAACGTAAGATGATAACATCGTAAGTCGAGGTACCACTGTATTTAAAAAAAAATACATTTAAAGTTAGTACTATGATAGTTGTTAGTGCAGTGTGATGTAAAAAAATTGTTTGGTAGCTGCCTACTTTTTCTGTTAATAATTCAATGGTTGTAATGACTTGGGATTGAAAGACATTAAATTTTAGTCTGGGAATGCAGTATGTATATTCATAATTCTTGAAACAAAGTGCTAATTATATGTATTGTATGGTATTTACTATAAAAATAGGTTTCATCGATGAATCTCTCTCTAATACTTCTAGAGTGAAGTGTCGCCCAGGAGTGGCACGAGCAATATCTTAGAGATCGGTGATACCCAAGCAGGCAGCACGGAGTCCTCGCGAGAAGGCGTAAGCATTGGGTGTGAGGCCCAGGAAGGAGGAGGGGTAAGACTTTTTTTTTGTGTGTGTGTTTTTATGCATTTTTGTTTTATTTATTGCTTTTGTGTGTTCTTGTGTTTATTGTACACACAAAATAGGCCAGAGGAAAGTTGAAATTGCTCTGATTAATGTTTACTTTGTAAGAAAAAGATGCTTGTTTTGTATCTACAGCAGTTTTGTACCTCCTGAAGGACTGAAGATCCAAAGTATTAAAGACACAGGGTGTTTGATCCACAAACTGACTGTGGAATAGAAAGATTTGCAAGTGTGTATTGTACAGCATGTAAGAATATAATACATGGAAGCAGATGTAGAATGTCTTATTTTTAACCCTTTAATCGGTATCTAATTTTGTTTTTGTGTTCAACCAGAAAATGTGGCTGCCTGCTTCTGTTGAGTGCTTTGTGGCAGTTGAGGTGTTGAAAGGTCTCACCCCTACTCCTAGCACCTCACCTCACCTCACCTACTTATATGAAATATTTTAGTACTAATAGTATGTTCCACTGAAGGACTTGATAAAAGCTCATATATAGTGAAATATTGTCCAATTAAGGCTCACCATTACTTCAATTTTGTAGGTTTATATAAATTTGCATTTTGGGAAAAAATACCAAAATATTCTTTACCTTTTTTTTGGTTGAAAGCCTTTTAACCCTTTCAGTGTTGGTCCCGTAATATTACGGCTTGAGAGATAGTGTCAGTCCTGTAATACTACGCCAAAATTCTAACTCCTTCAAATCTGGTGGAAGAAAGCTGGTAGGCCTACATATTAAAGAATGTGTCTTCATGGTCAGTGTGCGCAGTATAAAAAAAATCCTGCAGCACGCAGTGCATAATGAGAAAAAAAAAAACTCCGACCTTGTTTTTGGTTTAAAACAGCGACTTTGCTGTGTATTTTTGTATGATATTTATGGCTTTATTCTCGTTTTCTTGGTCTCATTTGATAGAATGGAAAATATATTACAGAAATGGAGATGATTTTGATTGGTTTCATGAAAAGTACCTTGAAATTGAGCTCAAAGTAGTGGAAATGTTAAATTTTTGCTGTTGTTCAAGAGTAAACAAATGACATCACTGTCCAATACGTGTCCAACTGGCCAGTCTAATACGCACTCATGAATGGGTTGACATTATTTATACAACTATTATAATGCATTAGTCTGCATAACAGTAAATCTTCTATTTTTTGTGAGAATAAAAATTCGAAATGGAAAGCAAGAGTAATATAAAAGGGGCCTGGAGATGTGACTAATGAACAGAGAAAATGTTATTTTAGTGCCAAGAATGTCTGCTTTGTTTATTCTGGACCCTATTTTGTGATTGGCATCTTTTGAAATTTGTGTGAGATTGGCCAAATTGCCAATTTCTGACCACTTTATTGGGTAGTTGAAATAGGTAAATGGGCGGTTTCTTTTACTCAGTCGATAGAACAACTGGAGTTCTAGCGAAATAGCTATGATTTTAGTCAACTGGAACAATGGAATTGGCCGAAAATAGGGCTCAAAGTGGGCGAAATCACCGATGCGTATGTATTGCAGAGATTGCTAACTTTGCAAGAGCATAATTTCATAAGTTTTCCATCAAATTTTGTACTTTTGGTGTCATTACCATCGGGAAAAGATTTTCTATCATTTCATAAGATTTTTTTTTTTTTAAATTCAGAGAGAAAATGGTTGTTCTCATAGAGGGAAAGTGTTGCAGAAGTGCTGAAGTTTGTGGAAGAAATGACTGTCAGTAGATGGATAAAAAAGGGGAAGCTATAAGCAGAGTACTGTGGTGCTGACTCCAAAGTAAGAGTGTGAAGCATGGTCTTTGAATGCTACAGCCAGAACAACATTGGAGGATTAAAAAAAAATTGTCGACTAATAAAATGTTCATTTATTGGAGTTAGCATAATTTATGATCACCTTAGGCAGAAAGTTTCAATGTTGAGTTCTTTAAACTTTTACCTACTTAGACTATTTTTAATTGCATTTTGGCTTGCACTGCTAATATATTTTATCCACCAGTCATAAGTTTTTATATCCTTTTTTTAAATCTTCTTAAGACTCTGTTGTATTATGTGCATTTTTAGATGCAGTATGGCATTTAAGTTTAATGCTATATTTTTCACAGGGGGTTGTTGAAGCACCAGCACCAGGTGTAGCAGGGGGCAGCAGTATGTTGAGTCGGGGCCGATTACAAGAAGTCCACGGGAGGCTGGAGGCACTGAGAAAACGACATGATCAATGGACTTGTTTTCTCTGCTGTCATGTCCGCACTGGCACCATTGTTATTGGATTTTGGCACATGGTATGGACTTGCATATAAATTTTATAATTAAATCATTTCAGTTTTGAATTTGCATACAGTGGACCCCCGGAAATCTGACATAATTCATTCCAGAATACTGTCCTAGTGCCGTTACCGAACGAATTTGTTCCCATAAGGACAAATGTAAATTAGATTAGTCCGTTTCAGCCCCACAAAAATACACTTACAAAAGCACTTAAAAAAATACACTTGTATAATTGTTCGAGTTGGGAGCAGTACGATTTCTGGGGGTCCACTGTACATTGCTTTGCCAATTTTATATTCTGATATTCTTATCTAGTCATAAAAATCTAGGAAATTGTGAGTTAGTATTCACTTAGGAGAATCTGCAAATAATTTTACAAACAATAGTATAAATTTGTTCAGTGGTTCTGAGGGCACAGATGATGTGGGCATACATTTGAGGTGTTGTGAGGCAGAAAAGAACTGCCACCATGGCCAAAATCCGGGTTATTGAACAAATAGATTCCGTGATGTTTTGTCTTTGGGAATGTGTAAATATTGTGTTCTGCATCTGTAAGTTAGGCTCAGCCCCATAAAGTACAGTAATAGGAGCTTATGCCATGTAGTGCCTCATACATAGTTCACAGTATGTAGATTTTATCTAATATTTCCCAGTAATGACTTAAGTTTTATTTGGTGCCTTATTTTTCATAGGCTATATATTCCATGTTTTACTCAATCCTTAGTAATATTTAACATGAGAAAAATAAAGCAAAAGCAATTAGGTTTGATCATTTCCATATTATTGACTTATCACTGCATGAATACTAACAAGAGCACAGTAAAACTTTAACTTCTTTTTAACTTGGTCCAACGTACATAACATACTAGTATGCAGGTGATGACTGTATCTTACGTTCTAGCACACAATTTTTCATGCCTTTGGATATCCCACCTGTCAGTATTTTTGACCTCAGCATAACTCTGAGTCTTTAACAAGTCGAAATTCAGTATTAAAAAAAATACCCTTACTAGTTTTATTTTAACATTTCAGCAGAATAACTTTACTGTGTCAGTATAATATAATTTATTCTTGTGTTTTTGTCTTTAATGGTTTGCTTTGTATTACAATATCTGTTCACATTATTTTAGCTGTTACATCTCATGGCACTGTCATTGATTGCGGTGGTAGTGGTTCACCCAGAAAAGCTTACTCAGAGTGGTGGCCCTCTTGGAGGCCTTGGATCAGGGGATGAGCTGTCTGTCAATCCACAAGATGTAAAAGCTGTCAATTGTGCAGAGATGCCTTGTACTTTGGCTGCCCAGGGTGATGGTAGTACAGATGCAGCTGTTACTGACTTTTCCATTTCCTTGGGGAATTTGATAACAACACATCGCCTAAATACTGGTAAGTTTTTTCTTTTTTTCTTTTTTTAACACGTCGGCCATTTCCCACCGAGGCAGGTGACCCAAAAAGAAAGAAAAAACTTTAATCATTGTTCAACACTTTCACCATCATTCATACATAATCACTGTCTTTGCAGAGGCGCTCAAATATGACTGTTTAGATGTCACTGGTAAGTATCTTCGTGAAATATTAGTAATTTTTTAATGAAGGTGTATGGACTTGGGTCCTGGAAATGGGAAGTATAATGCCTGCACTTTAAAGGAGGGGTCTGGGATAGTGACAGCTGGGAGGGACTATTCTCAGCTGTCGTATCTGAGCGCCTATGCAAAGACAGTGATTATGTATGAGTGTGGTGAAAGTTTTGAATGATGATGAAAGTATTTTCTTTTTGGGGATTTTCTTTCTTTTTTGGGTCACCCTGCCTCAGTGGGAGACGGCCGACTTGTTGAAAAAAAAAAGTATGGTTCACATTTTTAAACATTAATTTTGTGATTGAGCAAAGACAGTTGCATAGGTTTTGAGAGAGATTTATTAAAACTAAGGCAGCATATGAGAGAATACTATATAGTTGTATGATGTAAAGGACTCAGGCATATGGGTAAGGAAGTCATATACAGTAGGGCCCCACTTATACTGCAGGTTAGGTTCCAGGCTACTGCCGGAAAGCAGACATCGCTGGAAAGCAGAAACGCCATTTTTTCCACTTATAAATGCATATGAATGCCAGACAACAAGTTTACACTAACTCATATTAAGTTAGTAATAGAACTAGGCATTAAAAAAAACAATAAAAAGTAAAATACATACGTACACAGTACATTCATTACTTACCTTAAAATATAGTCTTAATGTAGGGCGAGAGGGAAATAGTACAAATTTGTAGGAAGTCAGGTGTAGATAGCCCTGGCTCCCAGTCTCAAACTTAATACAGTGGTACCTCGAGTTACGATGGTCCCCAAAATCGCCCTTTTATGTAAGTTTATTTTTTTAAATGCTTTTGTAAGTATATTTTTGGGGGTGTAAAAGGACTAGTCTATTTTACATTATTCCTTATGGGGATAAATTCGTTTGGTAATGGCACTTGAACAGCATTCTCGAACGAAAAAATATTGTAACTCGAGGTACCACTGTATACAATATTTAAAGCAGCCCACAGAGATAAAATACACATACCTTAAAATATGTGTAGTCTTAATGTAGGATGAGAGGTGAGTAGTATTTATTTGTAGGAAGTAAGTTATACAGTGGACCCCGAGTATCGTAATTAATCCGTTCCAGGAATTATTACTTAACACGAAGTTTACGAAATTCGAACCATTATTTCCCATAAGAAATAATGTAAATACAATTAATCCTTTCCACAAAAAAATATTCATGCAAAATAATTAAAAACAATATATATATATATATATACATTTACTTACCTTTATTGAAGAGTTGCAGGCATCTGGAAGGTAGAGTTGCTGACAGGGGCAGGGTGTTAGTGGTTGGAAGGGGAATCCCCCTCCAAAAGGACTTCAGGTAACAAGTCCCTCTCTGGGGTTACTTCCCTTCTTGGTCTTTTAATGCCACTAGGACCAGCTTGAGTCACTAGACCCCTGCCTGGTAAAGTAACTGTCCACAGTCCTCTGTTTCTGGCGACTCTTCAACACTTTCCTGAAGTGCGACATGGCTCTGTCACTGAAGTGGCTGCTTAGAAGGCTCATTTCAGCTTGCTCAGGGTGGTGTCTTTTAACAAATGTCTGCAACTCATTCCACTTTGTACACATCTCCTTAAGCACTGAAGAAGGCACCTCCTTCTGTCTCTCACCCTCCTCCTTTGAAGCAATAACCTCAGCTGTGGTCTGTTGCTGTTCCAGATGAAGCTCTTGCAGCTCTTCAGTTGTTAGCTCTACCCTGTGCTCCTCCACCAACTCTTCCACATCCTCACCACTCACCTCCAACCCCAGGCTGTTCCCCAATGCCACAATATCTTCCACAACAGGCACAGGATCGTCAGGGTCAGCCTCAAATCCTTCAAAATCCCTCTGTTGGACACAACCTGGCCACATTGGTCTCCAAGCAGAGTTCAAAGTCCTGGAAGTCACTCCCTCCCAAGCCTTACCTATAAGGCATATGCAATGCACAATATTGAAGTGATCTTTCCAGAACTCTCTTAGGGTCAGTGCAGTGTCTGAGGTCACATCAAAGCACTTCTGAAACACTGCTTTGGTGTACAGTTTCTTGAAGTTGGAAATAACCTGCTGGTCCATGGGCTGGATGAGAGGAGTGGTGTTAGGAGGCAAGAACTTCACTCTGATGAAATTAAACTTGTCCGACAAACACTCTTGCAAGTTGTGAGGGTGAGCAGGAGCATTGTCCAGTACCAGGAGGCACTTGAGTGGCAATTTCTTTTCCAAGAGGTATTTCTTCACACTAGGGCCAAACACTCCAGTCACCCATTCCTTGAAAATCTCCGTAGTGACCCATGCCTTGGTGTTAGCCTTCCAATGCACACACAAATTATTCATGTCAACACTGTGATTCCTGAAGGGTCTGGGATTTTCTGCGTGATACACCAGTAAAGGCTTCACTTTAAAATCACCACTGGCATTGGCACACATCATAAGAGTTAGCCTGTCTTTCATAGGCTTGTGTCCTGGCTGTGCCTTTTCCTCCTGAGTAATGAAGGTCCTGTTGGGCATTTTCTTCCAAAACAGGCCTGTTTCATCACAGTTAAACACTTGTTGGGGGAGGAATTGTTCAGCCTCTACGAACCCCTGGAATTCCTGCACAAACTTTTCAGCTGCACGTTTGTCTGAGCTGGCTGCCTCACCATGTCTCACAACACTGTGTATGCCACTACGTTTCTTAAACCTGTCAAACCAGCCTTTGCTGGCTTTAAAATCACTCGCCTCACCACTGGTTCCAGGCATTGTCTTGACAAGATCTGCGTGCAACTTCCTTGCCTTTTCACAAATTATCGCCAGGGAAATACTATCACCCGCTCTCTGTTTTTCATTGATCCACACCAACAACAACTTCTCAACCTCATCCACTGTTTTCGATCTATTTTTCGTTAACATATCAACCCCTTTTGCAACATTAGCTTCCTTGATCTCATTTCTCTTTGCCAGGATAGAGCTGATAGTAGATGGGGTTTTCATGTACATCCTGGCAAGCTCACTCAGACGTACGCCACTCTCATATTTTTCTATAATCTCTTTCTTCAGTTCGATGGTGTTCCTCACTTTCTTACCACAGGGGTGCCACTAGGAAGCTTCTTTGGACCCATGGTGACTTATTTCACAGTGACAATCACTAAACCACCAAAAAAGACACCAAATGTATTGTGAATGTTTGAAAGAGAGCGCTGGGTAATGTTCTCTCAATGGTAAACAACGCTTCACTGGCGGCGTCCTGCGCAGGCGCGGAGCAGGCGGACAGGTCTAATACGTTACGAAACACGAGCCAGTTTACGATTCTCGAAATCGAAAAAAGCTTACGAAACATGATGTTTACGAAATAAGAACCTTACGAAACTCGGGGGTCCACTGTACACACACAACCTGCACATATAAAAAAGAGAGGAGCTTACGACGACGTTTCGGTTATGTAATCTGCCTGGCTTCACAGCTGCACCTACCTACCTACCTACATTTTTTTTTTTTTCAACAAGTTTGCCGTCTCCCACCGAGGCAGGGTGACCTACCTACATAGCTACACAATATTTAATGCGGCCCAGAGCCATATTATTACCATCAACATACCATGTTCACTGAGTTTAATCATTTCTAACAACTAACTTTAGATGCCATCATAAACGAAGGGAGAAATAATGAATAATTCATGCCAAGAATTGTAAACAAAAGAGTTGTGTTAAGGGGAGTGACTAGGCCAAACGCAGATTCATACACATTTTCTCTTGTGCTGAACCAGAGAAAACGTAATGTTTTCCCTCCGCCCGGCATAGCATATAAACATAGCATGTTTATATGCTATGTAACATGTTTCTTATACAATTTTGAAGAAAATGTCATAGATGGATTAATGAAAATGTCTATATTAACGTAAAATAAGATATTTAATGTGCCCAATAGTGATTATTATTTAAGTTTTAGTATTATTACTGTGGCAATAAGATTAGAGGGACACTCATAATGATTTTAATGTGTGCCAGCACAGTGTGTAGTGCCATTCCCGAACGAATTTACTCCCTTAAGGTATAATGTCACATAGGTTAGTCTATTTCAGACCCCCAAAAATACACTTCCACAAGCACTTACAATATTATACTTACATAATTGTACGATTTCGGGGTGTTCGTTACTCGGGGGTCCACTGTATATTTAGGTACAGGCACACATAAGTATAATTATCAGAGTACATATAAAATATGCAATAACCTTAAAACACTTGTAATTTTGGAAAGTTTCCAGACATAATAGAGAGATGTGCTCACGGAGAATGTAAACAAACCGGGGGGGGGGGGCACTCCGTATTAGAAAGATAGGAGCCGTATAGAGAGTTTTGGTCATAATTTGAAATCGCTGTATTGGCGGAACGCCGTAAAGCGGGGCCCTACTGTATAAGGAATAACCTGGGAAAAAATGTAGCCTCAAACAATTATGATTTTTTTTTTTTCAACAAGTTGGCCGTCTCCCTGAGGCAGGGTGACCCAAAAAGAAAGAAAATCCCCAAAAATGAAGATACTTTCATCATCATTCAACACTTTCACCTCACTCAAACATAATCACTGTCTTTGCAGAGGCACTCAGATACTACAGTTTAGAATAGTCCCTCCAAACTGTCACTAAATAATAAATAATAAACAAGGAAATAGTCTGGACATACAGACGAGAAGAGTTAATTTGTAGAGTGACTGCAAGTGAATAAGCAGCTGATATAAGAGAATGTTAGGTAAAGTTAAGAAGCTGAAAGAGGAACATCCCCCTCAAAGGGGCACCTTGATGTTAGCAAACTACTTGTGATTAAGGGAATTGGAGCTCCTTTGACCAAATCTGATTACCTCCCATTTCCCTAGACACTGGATGATTTTAGAGGTTTAGCACCTACCATGATTATAATAGGGATGGGGATGTTGCCGTTGGAGGGTAATGTGAATTGTGATGTTGGCACACTTATGGCAAGACCGTAGTTGAATGAATGAATAATCAGGTATTGCATATATGTTATTCATTAAAAAAGTAAAAACTGTATTGAGAGGTACAGTAAATACAGTGCAGGTAGGGTTATGACTTGTTTAAAAGAACTAAAATTTGCTGAGGATTACTGTAAAGTGCATAGTATGCATAGCATTTTGAACAGAACTAACACTACTACAAAACCTCAATTTTTAAGTTTGTACAGTTATTAGGATATAGATAATTATCTTGTGTGATCTATTGAACAAATCTTATGTTTGTTATGAAATGATTTTCTTAATTACCAGTACAGTGGACCCCCGGAGTTCGTAGGCATTGGAGTTCGTAAAATTTGGAGTTCATGACATTTTTTCGGAAAAATATTGGTGCGGTGTTCGTGTATCCGCTCGGAGTTCGTGATTTGTCCCGGACGCGTACGCGTGGCCCGAGCGGGCCCGACACTCCATTGAGAGTCGGTGTGCTATTGTTTACCAGCACCCACGCATTCCCACGCATTCATACCATACATTTTGTCATTATTCCATTGTTTTTAGTGCTTGCAACTGCTAAATAAGCCATCATGGGCCACAAGAAAGCTCCTAGTGACAGCCCTTTACCAAAGGGCTGGCACTAGGAAGAATGTCTTCTTAAGTGATTCAGTGATTCTACGATATGTTACAATACTAAAACAGCAGGAGTTGATAAAGGCTATAGTGGCTGCCAGCGATAAACTATAGCATTAACAGTGTAGCAAGTAAGTTAAGCCATTAATCTATAGAAAAATGACGACACAAAACTTAACTCCTCCAATGTTGTTGGAGTTATATAGGGCGACTGACAACACCGCCGTGTCTGGCGGCCATCACTATTTCAGGCGTATCTTTCAGTGGCCCTTATACACCCAACAACAACAAACAACACGAACACCAGTCCTCACATTTGTAATGACAGTTTATTCATTCTAGAGTATATGTCATGTTTCTATGTTATTAATATTGTTTATTATGTCATATTAGATGAATTGTGATAGATAAATAAGCCATAGAGTTTATATTAGTGTCATTTTGAAGGACTATCTTCTCCTGTCCACAAACACACACCCCTTTCGCCAGCACAATTCCAAACATTCGCCAGAAACAGAACTCTCTGGAACACTTTTTTTGAGTAACAGGGGTCCAGTGACTCAAGCTGGTCCTAGTGGCATTAAAAGAAGAAGAAGGGAAGTAACCCCAGAAAAGAACTTTGTACCTGAAGTGTTAATGGAAGGGGGATTCCCCTTCCAAACACTAGCAGCTACTCCTTACTCCCCCTCCTTCCATCTTCCACACATCAACAACTCTTCAATAAAGGTAAGTGTCAAGTTATTATTGTTTTATGTACTTTGTATCTCATTCTTTTCTGTGTAATTTAATGTGGAAACAATATTTATTTTAATACTTTTGGGTGTCTGAAACGGATTAATTGAATTTCCATTATTTCTTATGGGGAAAATAGATTCGGAGTTCGTAATATTCGGTGTTCGGAGCGCCCTCTGGAACGGATTAATTACGAACTCCGGGGGTCCACTGTAATAATTTTTCATATGCTTACCAGATTCATTGAAATTTAGTATACACATACATACTTTTTTTTTATTATTAATGCATCAACCGTTTCCCACCAAGGCAGGGTGGCCCGTAAAAGAAAAACTTTCATCATCATTCACTCCATCTCTGTCTTGCCAGAAACATGCTTACACTACAGTTATAAAACTGCAACACCCCTCCTTCAGTGTCGGCACTGTACAGTGGTCCCTCGGTTTTCGTGCATCTCCAAAATCGAACATTTATGTAAGTGTATTTTCGTAAGTGCTGTTGCAAGTGTATTTTTGGAGGGTCTGAAATAGACTAACCTACGTGACATTATTTCTTAAGGAAGTAAATTCGTTCGGTAATGGCACTTGAGCAGCATTCTGGAACGAATTTTCGGCGAAAACCGAGGGACCACTGTACTTCCCATCTCCAGGAATCAAGTCTGGCCAGCTGGTTTCCCTGAATCCCTTCATAAATGTTTTCTTGCTTACACTCCAACAGCACGTTTTTCTTTTTCTTGTTTCTAGTAGTTTATACAGGAGAAGGGGTTACTATCCCATTGCTCCCGGCATTTTAGTCGCACCTCCTACAACACGCATAGCTTACGGAGGAAGAATTCTGTTCCACTTCCCCATGGAGATAAGCAGAAATACATAAACAGTAACAAGAACTAGGAAGAAAACAGAAGAAAACCCAGAGGGGTTAGTATATATATGCTTGTACATGCATGTGTAGTGTGGCCATTCTTTAAATATTCTTCAGTTTTCTGTGTGGAGTGATGTACTTGCTAGGATAGATTTAACTCTTAATTGTAGTGATATGTTTTACAGGAAGACTCTTCTATTGATACTAGATATGACATTTGTTTATATAATATATTTCCGTTGTCGGGTAATAAGTAATTATCAGTATTAATTTTATCTTTGCAGATGAGGTTAATGTTGCCCTCTTTATCACACTCTGTACGTTTGTGGTAACACTCTTATTGGTGTATGGAGCATTCCGTGGCCAACCTTCACATCTGATGCCATTTTTCTTTCTGCAAGTTTTTGACTTCTGTATTTCAAGGTGATTGTTTGGAAATTCTCAAATTTATGTTTTCACACCTGCATGTACACCTGTTTACACACAACTTGCCTCAAAGCAGAAGCTCTCCCAACCTGTAACTGGAGTGTAAGTATAGTTTTGGACAGATTTCTATAACCTAAATTCATAAAATAATAGGTGGGTATCAAGTAATACAGACACATGCAGATTTAAAATGCCACTATCTGTTGATATCCCATTGAGCTGATGGGGGTAGTAGGTGACTTTCCCTGTCCTTTTCTTATGTGTATGTACCTCCTTTTCCTGTCAATTGATTTGACAACTATGGCACAACTATACTGACCAGGTAGGGTGCCATTTTCTTACGGCTTGACACACAACCCCTCAATCAACAGTCAAGTAGGATTTGTCAAAATGTGCTCTTAGGATTTCCCACTTCCATATCTTTCTTTGTAGACACTTGTGTAAATATTATCCAGGTTAATGATATTTGATGATTTTAGCAGTTTACAGTTGGCTGTTGATTTAAGACAGTAGTTATTTTCATGAAAATAGCATCTAATCAAGAAATCATCTAAAATGAACTGCTTTTAACAAAGAAATGCAACAAAAAAAGAGAAAACAATTAGTGGGCATGATTTTGCTTAAAGCTGATGTTGCTACAAGTTTATCTGTACTGCAATACTTAAATATATTATTATTTTGGGTGTGTGGCATCAGTATTAGTGTTGCACAGAAGAGATACAGCCCTGCAACAGTAGTGTCCTTTCACTTTTGAAACCTTGATTTCAGGGAACCATAAGAGTTGGGTACCATGTACTTGTAATACTGTTTATTTGGCCAACAGTGAAATTCTTCAGTTTGTTTTTGAAGATTAACTGAAAGTAGTCAGGTTTAGTGTTGGACAATTTGGCTGAATAGCATTATCAAATTGTGAAACATTTGGCACAAAGTAGTAGTTTCCTGCCAGCTCCACAGCTTGGTCTGTAGGTATATAGTATTTGCTGTTGGTGTCACAGCTGATGGTGGTGTCTTGGCTGTGGATGGTGTTACTACTGGTGGCATTGTCAAGGCTGATGGTGTCACAGCTGGTGTTGTCACTGGTGTTCGTGGTGGCACAGGTGATGCTGTTTTCATATCTTAGTACTGTCATAGCTCGTAATGGTGTTGTTACAGCTGTTGTCACAGCTTATGTTGTTGACACACAGGTTTTTTTTATACTAATGAAATACTAACAGTGTCAGAATCACAATCACTGTCATGCAACAGTATCATCCTGTCATGATGTGGTACCATAGAACAATGTAAGCACATGTGAGAGCCAGACCTAGGGAGATGCCACACCAGTGTTCGTTCATGGGTGAATATTCTTCATCATTACTACTCAATTCGGCACTTTCCTTTTACATATAGTCCTTTGCACTGTCATTACCCACATCACTTCAGTCACTATCCAGTTCAGGGGTAAAAAGCCATTGTCTTCTACTTTGTTGTGCAGCAGGGTAAGAGGTGAACAACACTTCTATATCTCAGGTTGAACTGGCACTTCTTTCATTCCTGGTTGTACCACAATTGCTGTCCCCTTCAAAACTGGAAAATGATCCTCCATTATCATCATCCTCAATGTCATTGTGTCTGTATTGAACAGTATTTCCTGAATTTTATTGCAGGGAAAGGTTGGTGTATCGGCCAACCACTGTCAACCTATGCTTACTGGGTGATATTACCCACAGTGCCCTGTGCATACCCATTTGGCCTGCATTATTTTCCTAAGAGGCACAAGGTAGCTAGCAACTCGAACAACAACTGAGGCATAACATGGCAACACACCGCATATTTGAGGCCAAAAAACTTGTGTACTAGTACGAAATCATAATAAAACAGTTGCAAACAAACCATGAAACGGGTGGGGTTTGAACCTGTAGCAAGTGTATAATTCAGGCATATGATAGGGCAGACAGAAGAGCATTGTGACAGATGTTGCAAGTACAGTGGACCCCCAGATTACGTCATTATTTCGTTCCAGAATTCTGTTCAAGTGCTGTTACCGAACGAATTTGTTCCCATAAGGAATAATGTAAATTAGATTAGTCCTTTTAGACCCCCAAAAATACACTTACAACAGCACTTCGAAAAATACACTTACATAATTGTTCGAGTTTGGAGCAGTGCGTAATCCGGGGTTCACTGTATATGGAATGGGTGGTAGGTTACTTAATGCAGTTAAGAGTTTTTATGAGGACAATGAGGCTCAAGTTTAGATATGTACATGAGAATTATTTTCCAGTAAAAGCAGGCCTTAGACAGGGGTGTATGATGTTACCATGGTGGTTTAACATATCTATAAATGGGGTTGTAAAAGAAGTGAATGCTAGGGTGCTGGGAAGATGTGTGGGATTAAAAGATACAGAATCTAAAAGAAATTGAAAGTTGTCACAGTTGCATTTTGCTGATAACACGGTGCTTTTGGGACATTCCAGAGAAGTTGCTAGACGAATTTAAGAGGGTATGTAAAAGAAGAGAATTAAAAGTGAAGATATGAAAAGCAAGGTTATGAGAGTAACAAAAAATTTAGGTAATGAAAGATTGGAAGGAGGGAATATGGAGAAATGTGGAGTGGACTTGTCAACAGATGAGTCTCTGAAAGATAAGGTGAAACGTAGAATTGACTAGGGGAAAAGGTGCACAGTGCTTTGAGGCATCTGTGGAGATAAAGAACATTATCCATGGAGGCTAAAAGGGTGTGAAACCTGGGTTTTAAATGTTGCAGTGAAGAGGAGGCTGGAAGCAGTGATGTGTCTGAGGGCAATTTGGTGTGAATATCATGCAGAGAATTTGTAGTTTGGATATTAGAAGAAGTAATACTAAAAGTATTATCCCAGGGGTTAAGGTGGGTTGGACATTAGAGAGGATGGAACAGAATAGGATGATTTGGGGAGGTGTATATATCTGTAGTGGAGGAAGGAAGGAAGGGTAATGATACACTTTACAATCACCTACTATATACCACCACCAACCTTGGAGAATCTGGTTGCTGATTTTTTGTGTGCATGCGCATTCATTCGTTCTTCAACAAACTGGGAAGCTGGACTCGATACAGAGTAAGATGTGGCCCTAAAACCACCCAAGAACTAAGAGTGCAACAGACATTCACTACACAATATTCTCTTTTAAGGAGTGGTATTATGACTCTTCTGTGAACGATGCCATCACAGACTGGTGCAAATGGAAAATTCCTAATGTGATCTCATTAGTAGTTTCTGCATGTGCAAATGGAAGAGTAAATACAAATTAAATTGCAGGGTATCTCTGAATTGCATTTGAGTTAGATAAATTTTGATTTAGAAAGGAGATAGGTAAGTACAGCCTCCCTCACTTAACGACAGAGTTCTGTTCCTAAGACCACGTCGGTAACTGAATCGTTGCTAAGTGAGGAGCATACTAGAATGGTAGTGGGTTTGTGTCAACCATCTTTGATATTGTTTTAATGTCACCTTTGTACTATTTATAACATTTCTGGTATATTTTTTAAATGTTTATACAGCAGTTTACTGTATATTGTAATAAACAGAATAGAGAAAATCAGCTCTTAATATTTATTTAAGTTATGCATACTAATCAGAGACCCGTCGTAAGTCCGAGTTATCGGTAAACGAGTACGTCACTAAGTGAGGAGAGGCTGTACGGGTTTTGAAAGAGTTGTCGGTGGACCAGCACAACCAGCATAACCTGAACCAGCATGGTTTTAGAGAAGGACGATCATGCCTGTCACAGCTGCTGAACCATTATGACAGAATTACGGAGGCGTTGGAAGATGACCAAAATGCAGATGTGATTTACACAGATTTTGCAAAGGCATTTGACAAATGCGATCATGGAATGATAGTGCACAAAATGAGGGCCATGGATATTACGGGGAAGATAGGCAGATGGATTCTCGGGTTCCTAACACACAGAACACACAAAGCAGTAGTGAACAGAGCAAGATCCAGCATGGGTGAGGTAAAAAGCTCAGTGCCCCAAGGCACTGTCCTGGCACCTCTGCTGTTTCTCATCCTCATAGTAGACAGATAAAAACACCCGTCACACTTTTGTTTCATTTGCAGATGACACTAAAATAAGCATGAAAGTCATTATGGTAGAGGACACTGAAAAATTACAGAAAGACATAAGCAGGGTTTTCCAGTGGGCAGTGGAGAACAACATGAAGTTCAATGGTGAAAAGTTTTAGCTACTTAGGTATGGAAAGAATGAAGAACTCATAAGGAACACTATATACAAAACTCAAGAGGGTCACCAAATAGAATGAAAGGAACATGTAAAAGACCTGGGAATAATTATGTCAGCTGACCTTTCTTTTAAAGATGACAGGGTGGGTATTGAGAACTTTCAAAAACAAAGGGAAATAATGCCAATGGTGACACTTCAAATTGCTAGTTCTCCCTCATTTAGAATACTGCCCAGTGCTGCGGCCCCATTCAAAGCAGAAGAAATATCAGAGCTGAAACAAATACAGAGATCATTTACGGCTCACTTTGAGCCAGTAAAGCACCTAAATTACTGGGAATGCCTTCAAGTCTTGAAAATGCACTCATTGGAGTAGAGGAGAGAAAGATACATGATAATATATATACCTGGAAAGTACTTGAGGGCCTGGTCCCAAATCTGCCACTGCCATACAACTTACTGGAGTGAGAGATATGGGAGGAATTGCAAAATAAACCCAGTGAGGAGCATGGGTGCGGTGGGGACAATAAGGGAACACTGTATCAACATTCGGGGTCCCAGACTATTGAACATCTTACCAGAAGATATCAAAACACGGCTGGAACAAGTGTAGAAGCCTTCAAGAGGAAACTGGACACACATCTTCACCAGGTGCCAGATCAACCAGGCTGTAATGGATATGGGGCAGCAGGCCTCCCGCAGCAACAGCCTAGTTGACCAGGCAAGCACCAGAGTAGTGAAACTCTTCAGAGGTATATCAAAGGTAAGGTAAGGTGGAACAATCTTCTGAGTAGGGTAATAGAGGCTAGGACCCCCCGGATAGCTTTAAAGAGAGTTGCTTTATATAAAGTATACTGTAAACAACATTGCTTGAATATTGAAAGTTGTGTTGCGTGGGGGTTCAGTGACAGTTGGGTGTGGGGATGTTGCAGTTCGGTGAGTCAGTATCGGATCATGACATGTATGCTGCTCAGGTCAGCTAGGTTATGAACGATGGCGAGTGTTCTTCACAGGGTCATCCAGCACTGAAGGGAAATGGCCAGCAGTTAAAGAAAAAAATTTAGCCATTATCAAACTAATTTGCTTGATGCTGTTTTGATGTGCTTCATAATTTTATTAATATTGTTGATCATAGTTTCTCAAAACAAATGGGTACATTTCAAGATATTCAATTGCTGAAAAGCAAGAATACCTTCCATTATCACCCTTTGTGATTGCTCAGTATGGTATTTGTTACATTTTTTTTTTTAAGCATAGGTTCCAAATGTTTCATAACTTGTTTTTGGTTCACGCATGACAATGATTGGTTACTTGTCATATCTTCCAAATATCCGTCAGCTGATCCTGAGACTCCAGCATTTCCCTTCCAGCAACAACTTCTTGATGAATACAAAATGTTTGACATTTTTGCAATGCTCATCTTCTCACAACTCTAATGACAAAGGTTAGTAATTTCCTCTAAAGCTGATGATGAGGCCTGTGATGTCATAATGAAAAAATTTCCTTTAGTATGGCTATAAATAATTTGGAATGGACCTTGCATTCAAGATTTTTTCATGTCACAATGTAAAAACTGTTGTAGATAAAAATAAAGGTTAATGGACAAGAAATAAAGGAATGCGTTATCCTTGTTTTCATTTTTTTGTGCCATCATCTTCATCCTTTTTCTCCCTGCCTGTATTTTGCCCTCTCATCATCCTTTCTTCCTCCATATATCTCTGCTCATCATAAAATGATAAACCTCACATGAACATATCTATAAAATACGTATAATAAAAATACATACCTTCCTAAATTCATCCACTTTTGCATATACAGTGACCCGAGTTTCAAACTTTCTTCATTCCAGAAGGCTGTTCGTCGTTTCCGAACGAATTTGTTCCCATAAGGGGAAAATGTAAAATAGATTAGTCCGTTTAGACCCCCATAAATACA
>WNWK01013497.1:23183-55103 GCA_009830355.1 Cherax destructor
AAATTTTTTAAAAAATAGCATCTAATCAAGAAATCATCTAAATGAACTGCTTTAAAAGAAATGCAACAAAAAAGAGAAAACAATTAGTGGGCATGATTTTGCTTAAAGCTGATGTTGCTACAAGTTTATCTGTACTGCAATACTTAAATATATTATTATTTTGGGTGTGTGGCATCAGTATTAGTGTTGCACAGAAGAGATACAGCCCTGCAACAGTAGTGTCCTTTCACTTTTGAAACCTTGATTTCAGGGAACCATAAGAGTTGGGTACCATGTACTTGTAATACTGTTTATTTGGCCAACAGTGAAATTCTTCAGTTTGTTTTGAAGATTAACTGAAAGTAGTCAGGTTTAGTGTTGGACAATTTGGCTGAATAGCATTATCAAATTGTGAAACATTTGGCACAAAGTAGTAGTTTCCTGCCAGCTCCACAGCTTGGTCTGTAGGTATATAGTATTTGCTGTTGGTGTCACAGCTGATGGTGGTGTCTTGGCTGTGGATGGTGTTACTACTGGTGGCATTGTCAAGGCTGATGGTGTCACAGCTGGTGTTGTCACTGGTGTTCGTGGTGGCACAGGTGATGCTGTTTTCATATCTTAGTACTGTCATAGCTCGTAATGGTGTTGTTACAGCTGTTGTCACAGCTTATGTTGTTGACACACAGGTTTTTTTTATACTAATGAAATACTAACAGTGTCAGAATCACAATCACTGTCATGCAACAGTATCATCCTGTCATGATGTGGTACCATAGAACAATGTAAGCACATGTGAGAGCCAGACCTAGGGAGATGCCACACCAGTGTTCGTTTCATGGGTGAATATTCTTCATCATTACTACTCAATTCGGCACTTTCCTTTTACATATAGTCCTTTGCACTGTCATTACCCACATCACTTCAGTCACTATCCAGTTCAGGGGTAAAAAGCCATTGTCTTCTACTTTGTTGTGCAGCAGGGTAAGAGGTGAACAACACTTCTATATCTCAGGTTGAACTGGCACTTCTTTCATTCCTGGTTGTACCACAATTGCTGTCCCCTTCAAAACTGGAAAATGATCCTCCATTATCATCATCCTCAATGTCATTGTGTCTGTATTGAACAGTATTTCCTGAATTTTATTGCAGGGAAAGGTTGGTGTATCGGCCAACCACTGTCAACCTATGCTTACTGGGTGATATTACCCACAGTGCCCTGTGCATACCCATTTGGCCTGCATTATTTTCCTAAGAGGCACAAGGTAGCTAGCAACTCGAACAACAACTGAGGCATAACATGGCAACACACCGCATATTTGAGGCCAAAAAACTTGTGTACTAGTACGAAATCATAATAAAACAGTTGCAAACAAACCATGAAACGGGTGGGGTTTGAACCTGTAGCAAGTGTATAATTCAGGCATATGATAGGGCAGACAGAAGAGCATTGTGACAGATGTTGCAAGTACAGTGGACCCCCAGATTACGTCATTATTTCGTTCCAGAATTCTGTTCAAGTGCTGTTACCGAACGAATTTGTTCCCATAAGGAATAATGTAAATTAGATTAGTCCTTTTAGACCCCCAAAAATACACTTACAACAGCACTTCGAAAAATACACTTACATAATTGTTCGAGTTTGGAGCAGTGCGTAATCCGGGGGTTCACTGTATATGGAATGGGTGGTAGGTTACTTAATGCAGTTAAGAGTTTTTATGAGGACAATGAGGCTCAAGTTTAGATATGTACATGAGAATTATTTTCCAGTAAAAGCAGGCCTTAGACAGGGGTGTATGATGTTACCATGGTGGTTTAACATATCTATAAATGGGGTTGTAAAAGAAGTGAATGCTAGGGTGCTGGGAAGATGTGTGGGATTAAAAGATACAGAATCTAAAAGAAATTGAAAGTTGTCACAGTTGCATTTTGCTGATAACACGGTGCTTTTGGGACATTCCAGAGAAGTTGCTAGACGAATTTAAGAGGGTATGTAAAAGAAGAGAATTAAAAGTGAAGATATGAAAAGCAAGGTTATGAGAGTAACAAAAATTTAGGTAATGAAAGATTGGAAGGAGGGAATATGGAGAAATGTGGAGTGGACTTGTCAACAGATGAGTCTCTGAAAGATAAGGTGAAACGTAGAATTGACTAGGGGAAAGGTGCACAGTGCTTTGAGGCATCTGTGGAGATAAAGAACATTATCCATGGAGGCTAAAAGGGTGTGAAACCTGGGTTTTAAATGTTGCAGTGAAGAGGAGGCTGGAAGCAGTGATGTGTCTGAGGGCAATTTGGGTGAATATCATGCAGAGAATTTGTAGTTTGGATATTAGAAGAAGTAATACTAAAAGTATTATCCCAGGGGTTAAGGTGGGTTGGACATTAGAGAGGATGGAACAGAATAGGATGATTTGGGGAGGTGTATATATCTGTAGTGGAGGAAGGAAGGAAGGGTAATGATACACTTTACAATCACCTACTATATACCACCACCAACCTTGAGAATCTGGTTGCTGATTTTTGTGTGCATGCGCATTCATTCGTTCTTCAACAAACTGGGAAGCTGGACTCGATACAGAGTAAGATGTGGCCCTAAAACCACCCAAGAACTAAGAGTGCAACAGACATTCACTACACAATATTCTCTTTTAAGGAGTGGTATTATGACTCTTCTGTGAACGATGCCATCACAGACTGGTGCAAATGGAAAATTCCTAATGTGATCTCATTAGTAGTTTCTGCATGTGCAAATGGAAGAGTAAATACAAATTAAATTGCAGGGTATCTCTGAATTGCATTTGAGTTAGATAAATTTTGATTTAGAAAGGAGATAGGTAAGTACAGCCTCTCCTCACTTAACGACAGAGTTCTGTTCCTAAGACCACGTCGGTAACTGAATTCGTTGCTAAGTGAGGAGCATACTATAATGGTAGTGGGTTTGTGTCAACCATCTTTGATATTGTTTTAATGTCACCTTTGTACTATTTATAACATTTCTGGTATATTTTTTAAATGTTTATACAGCAGTTTACTGTATATTGTAATAAACAGAATAGAGAAAATCAGCTCTTAATATTTATTTAAGTTATGCATACTAATCAGAGACCCGTCGTAAGTCCGAGTTATCGGTAAACGAGTACGTCACTAAGTGAGGAGAGGCTGTACGGGTTTTGAAAGAGTTGTCGGTGGACCAGCACAACCAGCATAACCTGAACCAGCATGGTTTTAGAGAAGGACGATCATGCCTGTCACAGCTGCTGAACCATTATGACAGAATTACGGAGGCGTTGGAAGATGACCAAAATGCAGATGTGATTTACACAGATTTTGCAAAGGCATTTGACAAATGCGATCATGGAATGATAGTGCACAAAATGAGGGCCATGGATATTACGGGGAAGATAGGCAGATGGATTCTCGGGTTCCTAACACACAGAACACACAAAGCAGTAGTGAACAGAGCAAGACCCAGCATGGGTGAGGTAAAGCTCAGTGCCCCAAGGCACTGTCCTGGCACCTCTGCTGTTTCTCATCCTCATAGTAGACAGATAAAAACACCCGTCACACTTTTGTTTCATTTGCAGATGACACTAAAATAAGCATGAAAGTCATTATGGTAGAGGACACTGAAAAATTACAGAAAGACATAAGCAGGGTTTTCCAGTGGGCAGTGGAGAACAACATGAAGTTCAATGGTGAAAAGTTTTAGCTACTTAGGTATGGAAAGAATGAAGAACTCATAAGGAACACTATATACAAAACTCAAGAGGGTCACCAAATAGAATGAAAGGAACATGTAAAAGACCTGGGAATAATTATGTCAGCTGACCTTTCTTTTAAAGATGACAGGGTGGGTATTGAGAACTTTCAAAACAAGGGAAATAATGCCAATGGTGACACTTCAAATTGCTAGTTCTCCCTCATTTAGAATACTGCCCAGTGCTGACGGCCCCATTCAAAGCAGAAGAAATATCAGAGCTGAAACAAATACAGAGATCATTTACGGCTCACTTTGAGCCAGTAAAGCACCTAAATTACTGGGAATGCCTTCAAGTCTTGAAAATGCACTCATTGGAGTAGAGGAGAGAAAGATACATGATAATATATATACCTGGAAAGTACTTGAGGGCCTGGTCCCAAATCTGCACACTGCCATACAACTTACTGGAGTGAGAGATATGGGAGGAATTGCAAAATAAACCCAGTGAGGAGCATGGGTGCGGTGGGGACAATAAGGGAACACTGTATCAACATTCGGAGTCCCAGACTATTGAACATCTTACCAGAAGATATCAGAAACACGGCTGGAACAAGTGTAGAAGCCTTCAAGAGGAAACTGGACACACATCTTCACCAGGTGCCAGATCAACCAGGCTGTAATGGATATGTGGGGCAGCAGGCCTCCAGCAGCAACAGCCTAGTTGACCAGGCAAGCACCAGAGTAGTGAAACTCTTCAGAGGTATATCAAAGGTAAGGTAAGGTGGAACAATCTTCTGAGTAGGGTAATAGAGGCTAGGACCCCTGGATAGCTTTAAAGAGAGTTGCTTTATATAAAGTATACTGTAAACAACATTGCTTGAATATTGAAAGTTGTGTTGCGTGGAGGTTCAGTGACAGTTGGGTGTGGGGATGTTGCAGTTCGGTGAGTCAGTATCGGATCATGACATGTATGCTGCTCTAGGTCAGCTAGGTTATGAACGATGGCGAGTGTTCTTCACAGGGTCATCCAGCACTGAAGGGAAATGGCCAGCAGTTAAAGAAAAATATTTAGCCATTATCAAACTAATTTGCTTGATGCTGTTTTGATGTGCTTCATAATTTTATTAATATTGTTGATCATAGTTTCTCAAAACAAATGGTGTACATTTCAAGATATTCAATTGCTGAAAAGCAAGAATACCTTCCATTATCACCCTTTTGTGATTGCTCAGTATGGTATTTAGTTACATTTTTGTTTTTTAAGCATAGGTTCCAAATGTTTCATAACTTGTTTTTGGTTCACAGCATGACAATGATTGGTTACTTGTCATATCTTCCAAATATCCGTCAGCTGATCCGTGAGACTCCAGCATTTCCCTTCCAGCAACAACTTCTGTCGATGAATACAAAATGTTTGACATTTTTTGCAATGCTCATCTTCATCACAACTCTAATGACAAAGGTTAGTAATTTCCTCTCAAAGCTGATGATGAGGCCTGTGATGTCATAATGAAAAATTCCTTTAGTATGGCTATAAATAATTTGGAATGGACCTTGCATTCAAGATTTTTTCATGTCACAATGTAAAAACTGTTGTAGATAAAAATAAAGGTTAATGGACAAGAAATAAAGGAATGACGTTATCCTTGTTTTTCATTTTTCTGTGCCATCATCTTCATCCTTTTTCTCCCTGCCTGTATTTTGCCCTCTCATCATCCTTTCTTCCTCCATATATCTCTGCTCATCATAAAATGATAAACCTCACATGAACATATCTATAAAATACGTATAATAAAAATACATACCTTCCTAAATTCATCCACTTTTGCATATACAGTGGTACCCCGAGTTTCAAACTTTCTTCATTCCAGAAGGCTGTTCGTGCCGTTACCGAACGAATTTGTTCCCATAAGGAATAATGTAAAATAGATTAGTCCGTTTAGACCCCCATAAATACACTTACAAAAGCAGTTACAAAAATACACTTACATAATAGGTCGAGTTAGGAGCAGTTTGAAACTCGGGGTACCACTGTATATGCAAAAGTGGATGAATTTAGGAATGTATATATGTATTGGCAGTTTGGAGGGACATCTAAACTGTCATATCTGAGTGCCTCTGCAAAGACAGTTATTATGTATGTGATGGTGAAACTGTTGAATGATGAAAGTTTTTTCTTTCTTTTTGGGCCACTCTGCCTCGGTGGGAAACGGCTAACGTGTTAAAAAAAAGATTAAAAAAAAAATTAAAAGTGAGTATAAGAAAGAGCAAGGTGATGAAAACAATGAAACAAGCTAGGTAATGAATGATCAGATATCAGATTGGAGGGAGGGAGCATGAAGGAAGTACATAAGTGCATTCAGAAATTTGGGAATGAACTTATCAACAGAAGGATCTATGAAAGATAAGGTGAACTATATAATATAATATCTTTATTTAAAGGAGGGATTTGGGATATTGGCAGTTTGGAGGGACTTCTAAACTGTCGTATTCTGAGCTCCTCTGCAAAGACAGTGATTATGTATGAGTGAGGTGAAAGTGTTGAATGATGATGAAAGTATTTCCTTTTGGGGATTTTCTTCCTTTTTGGGTCACCCTGCCTCGGTGGGAGACGGCTGACTTGTTGAAAAAAAATCTTTATTTACTACAAGTACATGTACAAGGACTTGAGTTCTGGAGATGGGAAGTACAGTGCCGGCACTCTGATGGAGGGGTGTTAATGTTGCAGTTTTACAACTGTAGTGTAAAGCACCCTTCTGGCAAGACAGTGATGGAGTGAATGATGATGAAAGTTTTTCTTTTTCGGGCCACCCTGCCTTGGTGGGAATCGGCCGATGTGTTAATAAAAAAAAAAAAAACATGTACAAGGTATACAGGCCTAGCTGACATCAATGACATACTACTACATAGAAAGCCACTTGTTATGCTGAGCATTTTGGGCAAATTAGGTCAGTTTTGTCCCAGGATGCGACCCACACCAGTCGACTAAAACCCAGGTACCCATTTTAAACTGATGGGTGAACAGGGACAGGGACAGCAGGTGTCTTATGGAAACACGTCCCTAATGTTTTTCCAGTCGTACCAGAGGAGATTCGAACCCCGGACCTCAGTGTGTGAGCTAAGTGGCATCTGTGAAAACAAAGACCTTGCACCTCAGTGAAAGGTGGCCAGTGTGCTAAAAATAAAAATTGGCATAAAAGATCCTTGCCCAACAAAAATTACTTCACAAAATGCTTCATTTGAACTCTAAAAGAGTTCCCAATGTGTGAGTGTGTGTGCGTGTGTGTGCGTTCTCACCTAGTTGTGGTTGCAGGGATCGATTCACAGCTCCTGGCCCACCTCTTCACTGGCTGCTACTAGGTCACTCTTCCTGCTCCATGAGCTTTATCATACCTCTTCTTAAAGCTATGTATGGATCCTGCCTCCACTACATCACTTCACAGACTATTCCACTTCCTGACAACTCTGTGACTGAAGAAATACTCGCTAACATCCCTATGATTCATCTGAGTCTTCAACTTCCAACTGTGACCCCTTGTTTGTGAGTGTGTGTGTGTGTGTACACTCACCTATTTGTACTCACCTATTTGTGGTTGCAGGGGTCGAGTCATAGCTCCTGGCCCCGCCTCTTCACTGATTGCTACTAAGTCCTCTCTCTCCCTGCTCCACGAGCTTTATCAAACCTCGTCTTAAAACTATGTATGGTTCCTGCCTCCACTACGTCACTTTCTAGGCTATTCTACTTCCTGACAACTCTTTGACTCATAGGAGTCTTCAACTTCCAATTGTGACCCCTTGTTTCTGTGTCCCCTCTCTGGAACATCTTGTCTCTGTCCACCTTATCTATTCCTCGCAGTATTTTATATGTCGTTATCATGTCTCCCCTAACCCTCCTGTCCTCTAGTGTCATCAGGCCAATTTCCCTTAACCTTTCTTCGTAGGACAATCCCCTTAGCTCTGGGACTAGTCTTGTTGCAAAACTTTGCACTTTCTCTAGTTTCTTGACGTGCTTGACCAAGTGTGGGTTCCAAACTGGTGCTGCATACTCCAGTATGGGCCTGACGTATATGGTGTACAGAGTCTTGAACGATTCCTTAGTGAGGTATCTTCCCGTTACTTCTGTTTCCCTTGGGGACAAACCTCTCCTCTGCCTCTTTGCATTTGGTTGTCACATATTCCATCATTTCTTTTACTGTTTTACCTGCCAATTCTCTCTCCCACTGAACGTCTTGTAGGAAGTTCCTCATGCCTGTGTAATCCCCCCTTTTGTAGTTTTGTTTCTCCCTTCCTATTCCTGCTCCCCTCTCCACTTGTAGCTCAACTATATAATCAAAACGCAGAACCAAATGATCACTAGCTCCAAGGGGCCTTTCATACGTGATATCCTCGATGTCCGAACTACTCAAGGTGAATACTAGGTCCAGTCTTGCTGGATCATCCTCACCTCTCTCTGGTAGTGTCTCTTAACATGTTGATGCATGAGGTTTTCCAGTACCACATCCATCATCATTTCTCTCCATGATTCAGGACCTCCATGTGGCTCCAGGTTTTCCCAGTCAATCTCCTTGTGATTGAAATCACCCATAACTAGTAACTTTGCTCTCCCCACGTGGGCTCTTCTGGCCACCTCGGCTAGTGTGTCTACCATTGCTCTGTTGCTCTCGTCGTATTCTTCTCTTGGCCTTCTGCAGTTCTGTGGCGGGTTGTACATTACAGCAATTACCACATCATGGCTCTCAGACTGAATTGTTCCTACTATGTAGTCCCTTTTGCCCATTCCATCCATTCCTTCCACTTCCTCAAATCCCCACCGGTTCTTAATGAGTAGTGCAACTCCTCCTCCCCCTCTGCTCCCTCTATCTTTCCTGAGGATTTGATATCCGGGTGGAAAGATTGCATTTATCATCATCCTGGTGAGTTTCGTTTCTGTGAGTGCTATTATGTCTGGGGATGTCTCCTTTATTCTTTCATGCCACTGCTCACATTTATTTGTTATACCATCTGCATTTGTATACCAAACCTTCAACTTCTTTTCTAATACCGTAGTCTGGGGGGTATGTTGGGGTTGGGAAAGTGGGGGACCTGATGAGGAACTATGGGTGGTTGGTGTGAAGGTGGAGTTTGTAATGAGTTGGGTGGAAGCATTGGGTATAGCATGTGTGTTTTGGGTTAGATTGTTTGGCTGCATTGGGGTTGTCCAGGTTGGGGGACATCTGAAGGCGATTGTATTTGGGCTTCTTCCTGAGTCTGGGTTCTCCTGTCCATCTCTCTTTCCTCCTTTTGTCTCTGTACCCTCTCTTTCAGTTTCTGTCTTTCTTCTCGTGTTCTGTCGCGGTCGAGATACACCCTCTGGTACTCTGATATATCCCTTAGTCTTGCTTTCTCCTGCAGGATCCTGTTTAGAGTCAATTCTGCCTTGAGAATCACATTGACTGGCCGGATTCTTCCTCTTGCGAACCCCCCTATTCTCAGAAAATTTGTCAGCTGGGTCATGTCATCTATTGCTTTCATGATATTTTCAATTGCTTTTTTCTCCCCTTGTCTTCTTGCTTCATAAGTTTCCCCTTCAACTTCTGGGAGCCCATAAACAAAGACTGATCTCTCTCTTTCATTCTCCCACTGCCTGTCCCTATGTAACCCCTGATTCGATTTAGTTGCCTTTATTGCAGCTATTCTTTCTTCAATCTCTTCACTTTCTGTTATCCCTTGGCCCAGTGGCTTGTCGCTTTCCCTTCTTAACTTTCCCTGTGCACTGCTGTGGTCTGTTAGGGCTTCTACGTATAGCTTAATTCTCCCTTTTTCTACACTCCCCTCGATTGTTCCTGATGTGATCCTCTCTTTTTCTCGGGCTCCACGATGGTCTGATAGGGCCTCTGTATACAGTTTCACTCCGTTCTCTACAGTCCCCTTCTTTGTGTCTGAGGTAGCAGTTTCTGATACCATGTCCATATAGCTTTTTATTTCTTTAGGCTGTTTCAAATTTTTCAGCTCTTCTAATCTCTGTATCTTAGCCTCTGCTGTTGTGACTTGCTTCTCCTGCTTTCTGCAGCTATCCTCTCCTCCATTTTCTTGCTTTCTGCAGCTATCATTTCCATTTTCATGCTAAGCTCCTCTAGCTTCCTTCCCCACTCATGTTCCCTTTTCATGAGCTCTGCTGCCCAATCTTCCTTCTCAGACTCATCCTCCAGTCCCCTAGTTTTCCGTCCTGCTCTCTGGCACCCCATTTTTTTTTTTTTTTTTTAAGATGCCACAGAGTGAAAAAACTATGAATTTCTGTGTAGTTGTTTTGTGGTGTGATTGCCTGAGTGTTTGTGTGGGGGTGGATGGAGGGAGAGGAGAAACTGGAGACAGTGGGGAAATGGAAGAGAGGTGGGGAGGGGAAAAGAGGGGGGAATATGAGGAGAGTGTGGAGGAGGGGTGGAGAGAGAAGGGGAGAGGGAGGGTTCAGGGAAGGGAGTGGGGAGAGGTGGGGGAGGGAGCAGGGGAAAGAGTCTGTGTGGGCCTGTATGTGTGTGTGTTAGTTTTGTGTGTGTATGTGTTAGTTTTGTGTGTGTTGTTAGTTTTGTGTGTGTGTGTTAGTTTTGTGTGTGTGTATGTGTGTGTGTGTGTGTGTGTGTGTGTGTGTTGTGTTAGTTTTGTGTGTGTGTGTGTGAATGAATGAATTACCATTTGTCAGTGGCACTTGTCAGTAGACATGGGCTGTATAGGGTGTGTTGTATTGTGTTTGTCATGTTGCATTGGTACGTGTATAGTACATTCGTAACTGTCTTTAGTATTCTCACTATATGCCTTTATAGACAGACACTGTGCAAGTCACTTAGCTGTTGGGTATCAGCACCCAAAGGCCAGCTCAGTTCAAATTTTGGAGCCATAGTGTGAACGTATTACTGGTACTGCAACTCACTGTATACATATACTACTGCTGTACAATAAACAACAGAACTGATATCAGTTAATCACTTTCCATCAATCTGAGTGAACCTATGCATACCCTAACAGTGAGCATGACATTGGAGGCATCTGTGTCCAAGCAATGGATGCTGCCAGATCAACCAGGCTGTGATGGATATGTGGGGCAGCGGGCCTCCAGCAGCAACAGCCTGGTTGACCAGGCAAGCACCAGACGAGCCTGGCCCATGGCCGGGCTCAGAGAGTAGATACTCTCGAAACTCTTCAAAGGTATATCAAAGGTATGGTAATTAATATTTTTTTTTAAATGATTTTTCTTAGCTATTTAGTAACTTTTCATTTTTGCTTGCAGGCATATTGCATCAGTATTGTTTGGCGGTGTTACAAGTTCTTGATGCTCAAGGCTCAAGCAGGACGGTCAGTACTGAGATATCTAGGTGGAGTATCTGGACCAGTGGATCAAGAGAGTCAGACGTTGGTCATGGGGCAGGACTTGCCTGATTATGATACTGCTATTGCTGATCCACAGTACAGGTAACCACTGATTCCTTGTTTTTAGCTGTATCTGATTATTCCCAACTACCTCTGTAGACATGACAAGACTCACGAAATCATAATGACACGATTGCAAACAAACCATACCACAGGTGGGGTTCGAACCCGTGGTCAGTGTGTCTAAAACTCCAGACAGTCGTGTAAGCCACTGGGCTAGCTAGCTTCAATAAAATTCATCCAACTAGGTATATTTCTCTGACTTTCTGACCACGGGTTCGAACCCCACCCGTGGTATGGTTTGTTTGCAATCGTGTCATAACGATTTCGTGAGTCATGTTGACGGCTTTGAGGGGGACTTGAGCTAGAGTTCATCATGGCCATGCTAGCGGGAGATTTGTCTGTAAAAACTTGCATTTGTGGACACAGTGGTGCCTATGCTAACCTTCCTATGGTGTAGAAATATACAGTGGACCCTTGAAAATCGTCTCCCTTGAATATCGGCAAATTTGAAAATCGGCAACTTTTTTCGACAAAATATTGGTTTGATTTTCGTCCTTTGGCTTAAAAATCAGCAGTCATATGAAACGTGTCCAAACGGCCTCCCAGCCAACGCGGGGGCACAAACACCATTCAGCGTCTGTCTGGCATTGTATCTCGGCGAGTGACAATCACCTCACGCGTCCATACGATACATTTCTTAATATTTCATTCGTTTTAGTGCTTGCAACTGCTAAATAAGCCACCAAGGGCCCAAAGAAAGCTCCTAGTGCCAGCTCTTTGCTAAATAAGGCGAGAAACATGATAAAATTCAAGAAAGAACACACCAGACAAGGTACTTCCCCACACCAGGCAGGGTACTTCTGCACACCAGGCAGGGTACTTCCCCACACAAACCAGCCAGGGTACTTCCCCATGCAAACCAGCCAGGGTACTTCCCCCCACCAAGCTCAAACAAATGTCTTATTTTAGGTTAATATAGACATTTTCATTACTCCATCTATGATATTTTCTTCAAAATTATATAAGAAACACGTTACATATCATATAGCATATAAACATTGATACAATGTTTATATGCTATCAAGTAGTGAGTTGGGTGGAGAGTAAACATTACATTTTCTCTGATGCAGCGTTAGACAAAACTGTAAATCTGGCGTCTGGTGCAGTAACCGCCCTTCATACGCGTTTGTTTACAATTCTCGGCATGAATTATTCATTACTTCTCCCTTTGTTTATGATGGCATCTAAAGGTAGTTGTTAGAAACGATTAAACTCGGTGAACATGGTAATAATATGGCTGTGTAGTGAAGCCCCCCAAGTCTACAGGCTACCTACACTGAATTCCTACAAATAAATACTACACACTTCTCTCCCTATATTAAGACTACAAATACTGTATTTTAAAATAAGTAATAAATGTACTGTGGCAGTAAAAGACAAAGAAGGGAAGTAATCCCGAAAAAGGACTTGGTACCTGAAGTCTATGGAAAGGATTTCCCCTTCCAAATAATAGTAACTCTTCCATCCTCTACCCTCCTCCCATCTTTCACACATCAACAACTCTTAAATAAAGGTAAGTGTCATGTTATTATTGTTTTATTCTTCATGTCTCCTTGTTTTCTGTGTAGATAAATGTACATTTCATGTAAAAAAAATACAGTGGACCCCCGAGTTTCGTAAAAACTTCACTTCTGAAGTCTGCTCAAGTGCCATTACCGAACGAATTTACCCCCTTAAGAAAAAATGTCACGTAGGTTAGTCTATTTCAGACACCCAAAAATACTTTTCCACAAGCACTTACAATATTATACTTACATAAATGTACGATTTCCGGGGTTTACGAAACTCGGGGGGTCCACTGTATTTTTTTAATACTTTTGGGTGTCTGAAACGGATTAATTTGATTTACATTATTTCTTATGGGGAAAATGGTTTTGAAAATCTTCAATTTTGAATTTCGGCAGACTCCCTGGAACGGATTAATGAAGATTTTCAAGGGTCCACTGTACCTAGTTGGATGAATCTTATTGAAGCTAGCTGGCCCAGTGGCTTACGCGACGGTCTGGAGTTTTGAGATTCTCTGACCGCGGGTTCGAACTCCACCCGTAGTATGGTTTGTTTGCAATCGTGTCATTACGATTTTGAGTCATGTTGACGGCTTTGAGGGGGACTTGAGCTAGAGTTCGTCACGGCCATGCTAGCGGGAGATTCGTCTCTAAAAACTTGCATTTGTGGACACAGTGGTGCCTATGCTAACCTTCCTATGGTGTAAAAATATACCTAGTTGGATAAATGTTATTGAAGCTAGCTGGCCCAGTGGCTTACGCGACGGTCTGGAGTTTTGAGACTCTGACCGCGGGTTCGAACCCCACCCATGGTATGGTTAGACATGACAAGGCAGCAGGGCCAATCCTTAAGATATCCTTCTTGACCGTTTTATTCTCCTCATGCTATGTATTTTGTTTCATTTCTCTTATCCTACATATGAGGTGCTATCAAAAACTTTCAGGACTCAAATTTTTGCAAGCTTCCTTGGTGAAATATGGCGGCCCGTAGCTCTCACTTTGCAGTACACTCCTTTGTGATGTAGCATGGCAAGTTTCAGTGCAGTCATTTTTTGGCATGTCAGTGCATTGTTGTGATTTTTTTTGTGTAACAATGGAATTGTTGAACGAACGTGTGTGGGAAATTCTTTTTTAAGCATGGTAAAACAGCTAGTGAAACTTGCAAAATGCTTCGGCAAGCACTTGGCAATGAAGCAATGGGTCAGACACACTGTTTTGAATAGTTTTATCAGTTCAAAGCAGGATGGGTGTCATTTGAGGATGATGAATGCTCTTGTCATCCATCGTCAAAAAGTGTTAACATTGAAAAAGTGAGGAAGTCTATTCATGAAGTGTGTCAGAGTATCCAGGACATTGCAAGTGCTGTGGGAATTTCTTTTGGGTCATGTTAAAGCATTTTGACTGAAAATTTGAACATGAGGTGAGTGGCTGCAAAAATAGTGCCCAGCTTGCTGACTTAAGACCAGAAAGATCTTTGTTTGGATGTTTGTCAAACAAGTCAAGGATGACCCAGATATTCTTTCTAAGGTCATTACTGGTGACCAGATTTGTATCTACGGCTATGACCCAGAGACCAAGCAACAGTCTTCACAGTGGAAAAGCATCAACTCGTCCAGGCCAAAACAGGCATGCCAAGTCAAAGGAATACTTTTTATTTTTTTTTAACAGTGGGAATCTTTCATCGGGAATTTGTTTCAGCAGAGCAGATGGTTAGCAGAAAAAAAGTTGAGATGTTTGAGGGAAGACATGAGAAAGAAACATTCGGCATTGTGGGTGGTCCATTGAGAAATTTAGTTTTAGGTTGTGATGAAAAAGTTGAAATACATACTATAGGCATATGGTATGACTGTTGTGGGTCACATCTTGGGGTACAGGATTAACCTAATGCTCTGCATAATCCAGAAATACTTTCATCATCATTCACTCTATCACTGTCTTGCCAGAGGCATGCCTCCACTACCGTTAAAAAAACTGCAACATCAACACCCCTCTTTCAGAGTGCAGGCACTGTACTCTCACCTCCAGGACTCAAGTCCGGCTTGCTGGTTTTCCTGAATCCCTTCTTAAAATGTTACTTTGCTCAAACTCCAACAGCATGTTAAGTCATAAAATCCATTTGTCTGCACTTGCTCCTATCTAACAAGCTCACACATGCTCTAAGTCAAGGCCCTTTGTGTGAAGTCCGGCTTGCTGGTTTTCCTGAATCCCTTCTTAAAATGTTACTTTGCTCAAACTCCAACAGCATGTTAAGTCATAAAATCCATTTGTCTGCACTTGCTCCTATCTAACAAGCTCACACATGCTCTAAGTCAAGGCCCCTTGCACACAAAACCTCCTTTATCCCCTCCCTCCAACCTTTCCAGGGTCGATCCTTACACCGCCTTCCTTCCACTACAGATTTATACACTCTCCAAGTCATTCTATTTCGTTCCATCCTCTCTGTGTCTGAACCACCTCAACAACCCCTCCTCAGGATAATACAGTGGTACCTCGGTATACGTCCACTTTGGAATAAGTCCAACTTGGTATACGTCCTGTTTGGATGTGAAAATTTTTGCTTGGTATACGACCTTTGTTTGGAATACGACTTGTGTATCTACGATTGTGAAAAACGAAGATGTTATTAAATCGGCTAACGTTGCGAAGGGGGTGAAATCAATTACCAAACAAAGAAATGCCCAATGCATAACTCATTGACAAAGCTTGGCAAGAAGTTTCATACAGAACAATGAACTCTGCTTGAAGGAATTTGTGGCCAGAAGCAGTGGCTGAAAGGGACTTTGAGGGCTTTGAGGCTGTGTCTGTAGTGAGGATATTGTCTCTGAGCAGTTCCATGGGTCTGGATGTGAGTGATGGTGATGTGGAGTTAGTGAAGGAGCATAGGGAAGAGCTGACCACTGAGGAGCTGCAGGAACTTGAGAAGGAGGAGCACAAGTCTAAAATGGATGCACTCACTTCAGGATCGGAAGAGGAGATAGAGGAAGCCCCTACTTCATTAATCAAGGAAATTTTGCCAAATGAATGGACATCAAAAACTTTGGAGAGAAGTACCACCCCAATAAAGCCCAAACAAGCCGTAATAACATTGTCTGGAATGACCAGACAATGTCACATTTCCGAAACATCATGAGAAGGCAGAAGCAAAGTTCTTTGGACAAATTTTTAGTAAAAGTCAAATCTGGTGGGCTTCAGCCAGGTCCAAATAGGAAAAAGAGACAGAAAAGAGAAGGGGACTCTCCTTCCAAACAATAACATTTCCTCCTCCTCCCTTCTCAGCACTCCTAGTAGGCACTTGACTCTTTTCAGCAAAGTAAAGTGAAGTTAAATTTGCATTTATTTCATCTAATTCTTTTGTATTTATGTATGTATTTTAGTATTAAGCAGTGTTTAAATTATTTTATACAACCCCATCAATGTATAATATGCCAATAATAATATGATTTTTTTTTCATGGGAACGGATTAATCATTTTCCCTATATTTCTTATGGGAAAATTCGTTTGGTATACGTCCTGTTTGGTATAAGTCCAAGGACGTTTACCGAGGTACCACTGTACTTTTAGTAACCCTGCACTTCCTTCTAATTTCCAAACTACAGATTCTCTTCATTGTATTCACATCACACATTGCCCTTAGACACATCTCCGCTGCCTCCAGCCTTCTCCTTATTGCAACATTCACCACTCATGTTAGTGTTGGTATAACTAGACTCTCATACATTCCCCTCTTTGCTTCCATGGATAACGTTGTCTCCACAGACTCCTTAGTTCACCACTCGCCTTTTTTTTCCGTCATCAATTCTGTGATTCACCTCGTCTTTCATAAACCAATCTGTTGACAAGTCCACTCCTAAAAATCTGAATACATTCACTTCCTCCATACTCCCTCCATCCAATCTGATATCCATTCTTTCATTACCTAAATTTTTTTTTCCATGTTAGCAAAGTGGGGCCCTTCTGTGTTAGTAAACACTTTTACATTAACAGAATTCTTTTCTTGGCATGTTCATTCATCAGTATTCTCATAGGTCTTGACATATATAAAAATTGATGCAATGTATATGTATATTTTTAGTATTTCTTGTTACACTTTCTAAATATACATTTATTATATTATAGCTTCTGATAATAATGTTATAATTGCAGAAAGAAATTATCAGGTATGTTCCCAGAGCCACCCCCTTCATATGACATGGCAATGGCAGCACTTGTTGCCCAGCATGATCATGAAGAGGATTATGTGGACTCTGCTTGCAGTGGTACACGTGACCTACCTTCAGCTACTCAGGAGCATTCAGTCCCTATTTCCAGCATCACCAGTGCTACTACATCACAATCTACCATCCCTACTACCAACACCATCTTAAACACAACCAGCTCTGCTTCCTTGATCATCAACTCTGCCACTGTTAATTAATCCTGAACTTAGCCATGGCTATGGCTAATAATCAGCTTATTCTATAGTGAAGATGGAGGCTTTCTGATTTCATTGGCAGTAGTAGACTTTATTTTCAAATGAAATTTTGTGTACACTAAAGATTTGTGACTGAGTAAAAAGTACAGAATGTCCAGAAAAAAATGACAATTTTATTTATTCCTTTAATAAAATGCTGTTTAGAAAAAGGTTTTCAATAAAATTTTGTAATGTCTAAATGAGAGAGAATCACAATATCACTTGAAACGTGGCGTGGTTGCAGCAGCTGCTAGTCTTACCAGGACTGTTCCACTTATTTAGGGGACTTTTCTTGAACTGCTGCTTCAGTTGGTAAATGAATTTAGTTTTTTTTTTCCTCTAGTAACCCAGCTGTATCCCACCATGCCAGGGTGACCCAAAAAGAAAAATGAAAGCTTTTTTTTTTTTTTTGTTTAATTTAGTAATTTATACAGAAGGGGTTACTAGCCCCTTCTGGCATTTTAGTCACTTCTTACAACATGCATGGCTTATGGAGGAAAAATTTTGTTCCACTGCCCTATGGAGAACAAAAAAGGTTGTATTCCATAAATACATCCTAACTTGCTTTGCCACCAAATACATCACAGCTAGTCACTTAGTTGACTAATCTTTTTTTTTTTTTTTTCTGTGGTGTGAAATACCAAATAAAGCATTTGCTGTATTTTGTTTAAGCTTAGTGTTTTAGTTGTGTTATAGATAATGAATAATTAATGTCATTCTTGTCTGAACACCCTGTATGTAAACATACATTAAGGCAGTCTAATATTGCAGCTCTAGTCACAATGTGTACAGTTTATATTGCACTTATTTGCATGTTGGGATATATATATAGGATTCTTTTGAAGTGCATTTGTAACCCATTAATTTGAAAGAAATGTAATTTATATCCTTTAAAAGTGTTTTGCACTGTTACAGCCAATGTTAGGTGGGAATTTTAGTGCAGTTTGTTAAGTTAATACAGCATATTGTGAAAGCATTGTAGCACTGTCCAAAACCTACCACGTTGATTTGTGTTTATTTTACAAGATAGATGAATATATATATATATATATATTATATATACCCTGCCTTGGTGGGAGACGGCCGACTTGTTGAAAAAAAAAATATATACGTATATAAAATTAAAGTATATTTCATTATACATAGTGTGATATTTTTTGTAATTTGATAAGTTGATCAGCAATATTAGTGGTTAAAACTGTCAAGTTTAAACACAAATTTAAATATATAGCAGCCCACTAGTCATTGTGATTAAATTGGTCAATATTTTATTATTCACAAATAACCCACTTTAAAGAAGAGACTTCAGACATTTTGAGCACTCTTGGACCATATCAAATCACAATGGTTGTGACTCGGTAATGGTTCACAACAAACTGAAAGGTAATCTAGTTTCCCCTCCAATTTTTTTTTAATTGTTCCTGTCACAGTATTGTGGCTTTCTTAAGTATTTCAAGTGGAATGCAGTACAGTAAGTATTGCATTTCAATTTTGAAACTGGTTTAAAAAAAAATTGAGATGTACTGTAATTGAAAACATTTAATAGTCCTCCATATACAGCTAATTATGCATCGAATGTTTCCTGATGTTAGTGTAACAAATCTTCAAAGAATTAGGTTCTTATTTTGCTTTAGTCATAGTTTTCTTACATTTTTTAATGCTTTTTCATTATTCCTTAACAAGAAGCTTTATATATCTTAAGATAGTGTAATACAGAATTTAGACTATCAGACATCAGTTTCTGTATTGTGCTGTATGTTGTGATTATCTATTGATTATTAGTGCAGTTCGATGTCTTAACACAGTAGGCTGACTGAAGTGAGCACACAAAAATAACTGACAAGAACTCCAGATTTTATTGCTGAAAGCAAGATAGTTTGTGTTAGGTAAAATTTTAAATTGTCAACTTAATCTATTTTTCAGTAGTAACTGGGTTTGCTCTAGGCTTTTCTATGCATTAAAGGTATTCAAGTGTTTATCACTGCACGTTTTTGTTAAGACATCCATGTGCTTACTCTGTGTGGATTCATCATGTATTTAATCATGGTTTTTAATTTCATGATCATATGTATGCCTTATTGTCATTTCAATAAACTGCCAAACAGACAAGTTTCCTTAATATTTCCCAACCTTTGTATTCTAAGACCATATTCAACATGCCGGCCATCTCCCACCGAAGCATATTATAGGGGGAAAATACTGCAGTTATTCTTAGCTAGTGATGACCTTCCAGTTTCATATAGAGGTGTTCCTTTTACGGACTATTTTGCGGTCATTGCTACCCACCTTCGCACCCGTTGGCAACAACGCTGGTCTGACCTGCTAAATAACAAACTTCATTCTATTAAACCGAGCATAGGTTTCTGGCCTTCTTGTCACCAATGTCGAGGTTGGGAGACTACACTCTCCCGTCTTCGCATTGGCCACACTCTTCTTACGCACGGGTATCTCATGGAGAGGCTCCCTGCCCCTCTCTGTGAGCATTGTCAGGTTCCAGTGTCTGTTCGACATATTCTGTTGGACTGTCCACTTGATCAACGAGCGCGCAGAATTTACCTCCAACGGCGTCTTCGCTCTGCGGCCCTTTCTTTACCTTCCCTTCTTGCTGATGGACCCTCCTTTAATCCTGACTCTCTCGTTGACTTTTTGACAGAAACTGACTTGCTACACAAACTCTGAAGATTATACCTTTAGCACCTCCCTCAGTCCCTTCTACCTTGATCTCTTGCTACCCTCTATCCCTGCACTATCCACTGTCCTGCACTCCATACCCTACTAATCATCCATCTCCCTCTTACAACCCATTCTCCCTGCATCCTGCAATAACCTGCAGCGCTGTATGACCCCTGTGGTTTAGCGCTTCTATTTGATTATAATAATAATAATAATCTTAGCTAGTGAAAATGTAAAATAAACAATCCAAAAGATATATCCATTGATGCTATATATACTTATATGGGTGTGAAGCATGGGTTGTAAATGCTGCAGCGAGGAGGCGGCTGGAGGCAGTGGAGATATGTCTAAGGGCAATGTGTGGTGTAAATATTATGCAGAGAATTCGTAGTGTGGAAATTAGGAGGTGTGGCGTTACTAATTAAAAGTATTAAGAGGTTGTTGAGGTAGTTTGGTCATTTAGACCCTCAAGGGAGGTTCCTTGATGCTGGTGAGGGGCTCTTGATCTAGGGAATTAAATCCATGCTCCAGTTCCCTGAATTGAGCCTGAATACCTTCCATTCCTCCCACGTGCTATATAATCCTACGGGTTTAATGCTCCCCATGATTAGATTAGATTAGATTTTGCCATCGAAGTGGCTAGTTTATTGTGCACCCCATATCCATCCTGTGCATGGTAGCACAAGAGCATATGGATACACAAAAGGCCCAGGAACTAGGCCCCAAAAGGGTTAACAGGTGTACATTTGGATTTATATCTATATATCTACAGTTCACTTATCTGTTACAAGCAAATTTAGGAAATTTGCTTAGTATATCTGGTACAGTGGACCCCGGAAATTTGAACGCCTCCCAACTCGACTTGTTATGTAAGTTTATTATTGTAAGTGTATTTTGGGGGTCTGAAATGGACTAATCTAATTTACATTATTCCTTATGGGAATAAATTCGTTTGGTAACCACTTGAACAGCATTCTGGAACAAAGAATGTTCGATTTCCGGGGATCCACTGTATCTTATTTTCATTAATAAGATATCTTGACATGTCACACAGGTTATTATACTGTCTATCTCTATATTCCTCAATAAGTGGACAATTAATCACATAGTGTTCAAGACAGTAACCATATGCCTGACCACATAATTTGCATTTACAGTGGACCCCGGAAATCGGACATACATAATTCGTTCCAGAATGCTGTTCTAGTGCCGTACCGAATGAATTTGTTCCCATAAGGACAAATGTAAATTAGATTAGTCCGTTTCAGACCCCAAAATACACTTACAAAAGCACTTACAAAAATACACTTACATAATTGTTCAAGTTGGGAGCAGTACGATTTCTGGGGTCCACTGTAGTTTGATCATCATCTGTGTGTCTCCCAAACTGCCAGAAGTACAGTGGTACCTCAGGTTACTAGCTTAATTCATTACAGAAGGCTGTTCGAGTGCCGATACCAAACGAATTTGTTCCCATTAGGAATGTAAATTAGATTAATCCGTTTCAGACCCCTAAAAATACACTTACAAAAGCTCTTACAAAAATACACTTACATAATTGTTTGAGTTGGGAGCTGTTTGTATGCCGAGGTACCACTGTACTTGTAACCAAGCCTAAGCATGGCCACTACAGCATCAGTCAGTCTGTTCACATTGCAAGTATAGCTCCATAAACATACTTATCTATGTTATCATTGTGGGTTATAGATCTACTCAGACTTCTAACTGCATTCCTATAACAATCATTTTCATTACAGTGGACCCCCGGATTCCGTACTGCTCCTAACTTGAACAATTATGTAAGTGTATTTTTGGGGGTCTGAAACGGACTAATCTAATTTACATTTGTCGTTATGGGAACAAATTCGTTCGGTAACGGCACTCGAACAGCCTTCTGGAAAGAATTATTGACGAAATCCGGGAGTCCACTGGATTTACTTCTCTCCTAATATTATTCCTAATGCTAGACACAGATATACCAGTTATATTCTACATTCTCCTTCTGGGTACTCTTCTTGGCTAACATATCAACTTTATCATGAAGGAGTAATCCAATGTGTGATGGGATCCATAGCAACTGTACCATTAATTCCTTTGTCCTGGATTTTTTAGTCTATATACCTGGCTTCTCCAATGAGCATGTTGGAGTCATTATATGAGTCAAGAGCCTTCAATGATGACAGAATCAGTAATGATGATAGAGTCAAGCTCAGTGTCATAAGTTAGCTTTAGCGCCATTAGAATTGCAAACAATTCAGTTTGCAGTGTAGACGCCCAGTTGTTACTTCTTATGCCTAGTTTAGCAAATTTATTATTGTTCTTAACTAGGGAGGTGGCAACGAGCAAATGCAGCCCTGCCAGAAGACTCCTGTTTAGATCCATCAGTGTATATAACTTTTGATAACTTATTACTACCAGCTAGGCAAGAATTTTCTTGAGCAGTTACTTTAACAAGTGATTTAAGGAAGGGATTACTAGCAATGAGCTTCTTGGGAGGGACTTGCAGGTATATGATATTAAATGAACACACATTCCATGGAGGGGTGAAATGCTCTTGTTGTCTACAGTGATACAGTTCATGGAGGTTATGAAACTTAATATAATTGCATGTTTTCACAATCCATTTAGATCTGTGTATTTACTTCTAGACATTTAGTAAGATTCATTGTGACAGTGTCTGGTTCATTTCTTAACATTCTAATACCAAGTACAGTGTTAATCTCAACAATCCTATCACTAATACTTGAACAGCCAAGAATAATTCTGAGAGCTTCATTTTGCATTAACTCCAAGGGTCGGAGAGAACTTTCTCTGGCTAATATCAACATGGGAGTAGCATAATCAATTAAGGACCTAACATAGGCTATATACATCATTCTCACGATTCTCACATTAGCACCATAGTTGGGGTTGCAGCCAGCAACAGCTTTGAGAGCATTTAGCCTATCTTTGCATTTATTATTTAGTTGTGGTATAGTGGATTTGTTAAAGGGTACATTTACACCAAGATATTATCTGTAAGTTTTAACGTAGCTAATATTTTCACCCTGCAAATAGATGGGTGGGGGATGTCGTTTGCTTAATATCTTTGTTTTAGAGGAAGATATTATGAGGCCTAGTCGATTACAAATTGTTTGAACTTCATTAAGAATGGTACTCATCTTATGACCTGTTGTATGGATCATGATGTCATCAGCATAGCTATATATTTAGATGAGACAGGTAGAGCATTAATCAGAATATTAAATAGCATGGGACTGAGAACTCCTCCTGCGGTGTACCTGGGACATTTCTTTAGACTCGCTTCTAAAGTCTTGGTAGAGGACAGAGGACGATTTCGTGAGTCAGAAGATACTCTATTTGACAGATATCAATAAATCAATCAACTTTATTTCTGATAATATTACAAAGTGGGGTTTACATATTATGTTGTTTATAAATTTTATGAAATAATTATTACAATTATTACAAGAAGGCCAATAATATGCCTAGGCATTTCAGGCAGTCTTATCCAGCACAGTAGGCTACCACCAATATTCATTTTGGCTAGTTCATGTAGTATAACCGTTCTGTTCGCGATATCAAATGCAGATTTTAGATCAAGAAATGTGGTAAAACTAATAGAGGTGTGCGCAGTGAGAAATGTGGATAAACAGTTCTGCACACTTTTACCTTTCATGAACCCATAGAGGTAAGGGGAAAGTTGGTGTCTGATTCTGTAGTACAGTCTGTTAAGTATCATTCTCTCAAAGTTTTACAAAGACAACTATGGTTTAGCGCTTCTATTTGATTATAATGATTACAAAGACAACTATAGAGTAAGATCTAGTATAAGACTGCCTGAAATGCCTAGGCATACCTAGGCATATTATTGGCCTTCTTGTAATAAATAACTCATAAAATGTATTAATAACATAATAGTAAACTCCATTTTGTAATATTATCAGAAATAAGTTGATTTTGATTTTGATGGAGATCAGTCCATACTCTTGAAATTTCTCAAAGGGTCAAATCAGCATCATATAAGATTACAAATGAAAACTTATACATCTCACAATGATCGTGAAGCTTTGTTTGAATAAGTTTCTTTTGGAAGATTGAACCCAATCACATGATTCATGTTAGTAAACTGACAAATTTTCACTTACACGGCACAGACCCAAAAGGCATCATCCTTACTACTACTACTAGTACTACTTCTACTACTAGTACTACCACAACTACTACTACTAGTTCAACTTCTACTACTACTATTACTAGACTACTACCACAACTACTAGTACTACTACCACAGCAACTACTACTACTCACAACAACTCTACTACTGCACACTACTATTTGTACTACTACTACCACTGCGAACTACTCCACTACAACAACATACTACTGAGTAAGTACTGCTAATTGCTCTGCTACTATGTAGCTATGCTACTGCTACTACTAGTAGTACTAGTACTACTGCTACTACTAGTAGTGCCTAGTACTACTGCTACTACAACTACACTACTACCACTACAGCAACAACTACAACTACTACTAACAACTACTACTACTACTACTACTACTACTACTACTACTACTACTACTATATAATAATAATAATAATAATAATAATAATAATAATAATAATAATAGTAATAATAATAATAATAATAATAATAATAATAATAATAATAGTAATAATAATAATAATAATAATAATAATAATAATAATAATAATAATAATAATAATAATAATTTAGACAATAACTTGAATTTAAGTTAATTTATACAAAAGCTTGAAGTTAGGTTGTTTTATAGTGAGGATGTTTAGCCAGAGTGAAGGTAAACACCGTGTGCTGGCTAGATTCTTCCTTCACTCCTATTTTTGGTCTTAATTACCAGGTATTGCATATATATTCATCAGTTTGTAATATATAATAACCTTGAGAAGCTTAACAGAAGTAACTTTTGTGAAACTTAGAGCTTTAATAATGGTTGAAGTTGTTGGATGATTTTTATTTAGACATAACGTGATTTTAGTTTTTTTACATTGATTTTGTATACAATTTTTTTTTAATGGAATTTAATCTCTTGGCTAATATCAAATGGATGAAAATGTTCAGATTTCCCTGAGGGAAGGGTTAGTAACCCATGATAACCATAAGATCACTATAACATGAGTTTTTCGAATTATAAACCCGGAGGGTTGTTATCCCAGGATAACCCTGTAAAACAAGTGTAAAATTAAGATTTTGTTTGGATTTTGAACCCGGAGGGATATTAACCCTGGATAACCCAATAAAACCACTATAAGACGAAATTTTTTTCTGAGTAATGCCCTGCATACTAGGGGCTTTTGGCATGTACACCTCATGTAATCTCAATAACCAAATGTAATTCTTTGTATCATGTCCAAATAAAAATATTATTATTATTATTATTAAGATTTTGTTCGGATTATAAACCGGAGGGTTACTAACCAAGATAACCCAATAAAACCACTATAAGATGACTGTTTTGTTTGGATTATTACCCAAATTAATCCAAAAAGCCATGTCATCAAACTATCTTATTTCCATTGATGTCCTTTAATACTCTTCCCCAGGATGCAACCCTGCACAAGTTGGTATGTGGTGTATTGGAGGTATCTGAATTTTTTCTTTTTGTGGCAACAAAAAGGGTAATGTATATCTGGTACAGTGGTGTACCAACAGTGTATGGGACAAATGCATCTGCCTCTTCTCCAACCACAGCATCAACCTCTCCAGATCTTCCTGCAGTGTTCTAGTGTGTCCTCTATCAGAATTTATCTAATGGCTGATTTTAGTACCATCGGCAAACATGTTTATATCATTATTTATTCCCTCATCTATGTTGTTTATGTATACGTTTGTGAACAACAAAGGGCCCATCTCTGACCCCTGTGGAACATAGCTTGTGACATGTACCCCTCTGATTTCTCCCTATTCATGCAAACTCTGTTGCATATTTGTCAACCACCTCTATATCCAGAAAAAAAATTCCTCTCCTATTCCATGTGCTTCTACTTTCCTCAACAGTCTCCATTGTGGAACTCTATCAAAGGTCTTTCTGAAGTTCATCATCCATATACACAGTATCATATTCATTACAGTGATCTGCCTCTTCAAATACCTTAGTGAAAAATGTTAGTAAATTTCTAAGGCAGGAACGACCCTTTGAAAACCATGCTGAGATTCATTGATCAAGTCATGTCTTTCAAGGTGGCTTTGAATCAGTCATATCGTTCTAATGATGTACCATCTTGGCATTAAATTTTCAGAAATTTTATAGGTAGACCCCAGGTAGTGGGGGCTACTATTGAAATATGTATTAGTATTTGAAGGTTTCTCAATAAATGTTATCTTTGCTAGTAGCGAAGTTGGATGATACATTCTTTGTCATTGCATTGCTCCTAATTAACATTGCGTTCAGATTAAAATATACACCTCATGCTCTTGCTCAATCGTTAATTTTTGAATCTTGCTATTTACATATGGTAAATTTTTGGAGGGACAGTAAGTTCTGTACTATATATATTAAGCAGTATGTACGTCATTTAATTACTAAATTTAAAAAGAACATTTTAAAGTTGGGATGTTTAAATGTCATGGATGTAGTACAGATAAAAAAAAAAAAAAGAGTTGATTATGAATGTTTTGAAAAAAAGAAAAGCTGTGAAGGGGTAGGAGATTTTTAGTAGGAAGAAATTAATGGAATTAGGTCAGGTGTATCTTGAGAAATTTAGAGCTAAGGAAGGGTAGCAGTAATGCAGAATGATCAGTTATGAAGGAAAAGGAAATATAGATTTTGAATTCATGGATTACTTGGTTTAAAAAATTAAGGTTGATGCATAAAGTGAGTTGTATTAAATGTACATAAAAGAAAATCGAGAGATCAAGACCAAGATTTGGGAGATGTTAAGTGAATGTTTGGGAGTTTTCAACCAATAAAACATAATTGTTGTGGGGACCTAAATGCTAAAGTGGAAGAAACTGTTGTAAAGGGCATAATAGGTAAGTTTGGGGTGCTGGAGGTAAATGATAATGGGGCCATTAATTGAACTTTGCATAAAAAAAGGTTTGGCAATTGGTAATACATATTTTAAGAAAAAGGATAAATAAGTACATGAGATATGATATTGGGTGTAGTGACAGCAGTTTGTTGGACTATGTTTAGTAGATAAAAGGTTGATGGGTAGACATATTTTTAGAGGGCAACAGATATATTGGATTTATTTAAACTAACAATTTATTTTTTATAAAGTGGAGTACTGTACAGTATACATTTAGGGTTAACCCAGGATAACCAAGAAAGTCTATTATCATCGAGGACTGTTTGTTTTATTTCCATTGGGGTCCTTCAGTCTTGTCTTCCAGGATGCTACCCATACCAGTCGACTAACACCCGGTACCTTTTACTGCTAGGTGAACAGGGAACAGGTGTGGGAAACATGCCTAATGTTTCTTCTCACGGGGATTGAACCACGGACCTCAGTGTGTGAGGCAAGAGTGTTGCCCACCAAGTCACCAAGCTAATTAATGAACTCAGAGTTCCACGAGTCTGGGCCTGGGGCTAAGTGCATGGGCATGTCGTCGATGGTTTTTTTAAAGTCTAGAGGAGTTAGGGTTATGTCAGAAATTTGGCAACATAAGAACATAAGAATGGGAACACTGCAGAAGGCCCCACTGGCCCATACAAGGCAGGTCCATATCAAAACCACCACTACCTAAAATTTATTCCTACTCCCGACCCAATCAAACCCAGCCCCTCCCACTCATATTTTGTCCAATCTCTTTTAAAGCCACCCAAGGTCCTAGCCTCTATCACAGTACTCGGAAGATTGTTCCGCATCTACAACTCTGTTCGAAAACCAGTACTTGCCTATGTCCTTTCTAAATCTAAATTTATCCCAAATTTTAAAACCGTTATTTCCCGGTTCTTACTTGGTTCGTATCCTCAGTATTTTATTAATATCTCCTTTTTTATGCCCATCATCCCTTTCACCTCGTGATATCTCCCCCATTCTTCCCCCTCCAAAAGTGGAGTTTAACGCTCTAAGTCTATCTTCATACGGGATTTCTTTCTGTAAATCATTTTTTGTCATTCTTCTTTTTATGTTCTCCAAGAATCTATATCCATCCAGTAAGGAGACCAAAATGGCTATAATCCAAATGAGGTTACTAGTGATGTATAGAGCTGTAAAATAATTTGGACTTTTTGTTTTTCGAAATAAATCCTAGTAATCTGTTAGCCTTTTCCCCTTAGGATTTGTCTTGGCTTTAGATTCCTGCTTTCCAGACCCCAAGTTTTTTCACATTCTGTATGATCGTCTACTTCCCTAGTTTATAAATTGGGGATATTTTCATTACCAAGGATGTCCTTACACTTGCCAATTGAACTTCATCTCTACTTTTCAGACCAAGACATTAATTTTTCCAAATCCCCCTGGAGTTCATATTCCTCAGAATGAACATGGGGCCCATTTTTGTATGAAAATTTTAAAATGTCACTTGCAATTCCTTCATCAAGGTTTTATGTAAATTATAAAAAATGGGCCTAAAACACCTTGGGAATACATGACAACCCCTTCAAATTTAATTAATGGAAAAAATCTGCTTTCTTTTAAGCCATGTTTTCCCTGTAGAACTTTACCTCCTATACCATGAGCTGCCCCTTTTTAAAGTTCCCTTTTGAGTACCTCAAAGAATAAAAAAAATTTGGCGGGTTTTGGGGCTCATTCATTAAAAAATTGTTTGGATTTTTATCTTTAGACTGATTAGTGGCTCGCTAACACAGAGTCATATTGAGATTTCAGTATCTCACTATTTTTTTGTTGTCATCTGTGTAAGATCTGTCTTGTCTGAGCGGGGTTTTTTTCCTTGTTTTGGCATATGAAAAAAAAAATTTAATTTTTTCAATGTCCTAATCGTTTTTAGTGATTTTTCCCCCGGTGATGGACCAGGTGTTGGCCCCCTCAGTTCCCAGGTGATGGACCGGTTTTGGCCCCCATTTCCCCCGGTGATGGACCGGTATTCTGCCCTTCAACGGCCGGTGATGGACCAGGTGCTTGGGCTCCCCGTTCCCTGGTGATGGACCAGGTGATTCTGCCCCTTAAGGGCCTGGTGATGGACCAGGTTCTTCGGTCATTCAGTGCCCTGGTGATGGACCGGTGCTTTGGCCCCCCAGTGCCCTGGTGAAGGCCAGGTCCCGGGGTCATTCAGTGCCCGGTGAAGGCCCAGGTGCTTCACTCCTTCAGTCCCCCTTTTTTTATAGTGCCCTGATTATCAAACATATTCCATGGATGGAGTAGGTGGGTTGGGCAGGAGTTTTTGTTTTGGGTTGGGTTTTTGGGTTTGAGGGGAACTGCCAGTGTGGAAGTTGGCTTGCTGGGTTCCTTTTTCTGTGTTTTTATGAGTGAGAGGGGTTATTTGGGGCTTCCCAATGGTTGGGGGGTTTGTGGTTTGATCCTTGTTTGGCGATGGGGATGGGTTGGACAAATAGTTTTTTTGGGTTTGGGTTTGGGTTTTTAATGGACCTCCCAAGTGGGGCCAGTAGGCCTGTTGCAGTTTCCTCCTTTCTTATGTTCTTAGAGTGAGGGGGGTTGGATTTTAGTGGGACTCCCCTTGGTTAATAGAATCATAAAAGCTTATTTCTTGGGTAAATTAAAATTGGTTGGGCAATTATTCTGTTAGTGGGTGGACTGTGAAGGACCTTTTAGTATGGGCCAACAGGCCTGCTGCAGTGTTCCCCTTTTTTATGTTCTTATGTAATTTTTTCCACTTCCCTATTAGCGCTTCCTTCCGTGAATGATAGTCTGGCATTCTTGAGGAGCTCAGTGATTCTTCGTCTTCTCCTGTGGGAGTCCTCTCTCCCCCCCAGTTTACTTTTTTTTTTTCTTAGAAATATGCCTTGAACTAAGCTACCGGAGGTTGATCTTTTCAAGGCACTGGTTGGAAAAATAAACACATAAGCAGTATAATGTGATCCTTTATTGACAACTTTTCGCCCACGCAGGGGGCTTTATCAGCCCAAACAGATCTACCTGGAAAATGGAAAATGAAGATATAAAAGGGTATAGTCAGGTGGAGAATGCTGGGTCAGGTGGAGAAAGCTGTATGTGACAGTCTTAAAATATGTGATAGTTAAAACATTGTGTGACTTAAAGGCCCGAGTGTACCATTTTTGAGTTCTAGGTGGGATAGGTTGAAAAGTTTTTTGGCAATAGGTTCAGCTATGTTGTGGGCCGTTGTTCTGGTTGAAGTTGTTGGATATACAGATGAGTGATGATTCTAGGATTCTTCGGTATTGCGTGTTGTCTTTCTGGCGATGAGTCTTGCGTTTCTGTAGTTTATTAAATGGTTGTGTAAATTTGGTTTTGAACACAGGCATTTCTTGAGTCCAATCTGCCTGGGACTGGTGTTCTGAAATGCGTGTTTGTAGGTCTCTGGGTGTTTCGCCATTTCAGAAACCATACGCACAATCTCCCTTTTCTTAAAAATATGTATGGTTCCTGCCTTTTGTGTGTGTGTGTGTGGGGGGCGCGCGCAGAAAATTTTTAGATACAGGAGGAACAATTGACGGAATCAGGCAAAAGAGGGACTGGGAAGGAGAAAAAATTAGCATGGGAGGTTTTTTCAAAGGGATACAAGGAGGGTGGAGTATATGGAGAGTAAAAGGTGTAAAGGTGGGGGAGGTTTTGTCAAAACCCAAATTTTTCTGAGAATAAATAAGAGTTTTGGATTGAGATTAATAAGTTGGGGAAAAACCCGGGAATAAATGGATTTAACAGTTACAAAAAAAGGGGAAATTTTTAAAATTGGGGGGTACAGGTATTGGGAAGATAGAGGGAATGTTTTGAGGAGCTGTTAAATTTTTTGAAGATAGGAAGGCAGTGATTTCTACATTGGACAAGGGATGTTTAACATCTTTTTGGAGAGGGGAGATTCGAAAAGGTTAGAAGATTGATAGATTAATTTGGGAGGGGGTTTTAAAAATTTATGCTGTGAAAGATTAGATATCGATTGGAAGGAGGTAGTATGGAGGAAGTGAATGGTTCAGATATTTGAGAGTGGACTTGGCGCAGATGGGTCTATAAAAAATTAATGAACCACAGAATTGACAAGGAAAAAGGTGGGGGTGCTTTAGGCAGCTGTGGAGAAGGGAAGGGAAGGAGGATAGGGGTCATCCTAGGAAAAAAAGGGGGAAAGGAGGTTTTGTATCCGATGGGGTTGGACATCCAACAAGGGGGGTGTGTTTGTTTGTTTTGTTAAATAGGGGTTAGTGGAGGCAAATGATTCTGATGATGTGACGTACTGTTGGGGTGTGAGCAAGGTAACATTTATGAAGGGGTTCATAGAAACTGGTTAACTGGAGGTGAGCAGTATAGTACCTGCATTCTGAAGGAAGGGTGGGGGTATTGCAGTTTGGAGTGGCATCTGAGCTTTAATGTGGCATGCCTCTGGGAAGATGGTAATGAAGTGAGTGATGGTGATGCTGTTTTTTCCTTTTTTTGGGGCACTCGGTGGGAGACGGCCAGTGTGTTAAAAAAACTTCCTTTTACATGCCACCAAAATAACAAACTCAAAAAATATACAGTGGTCCCCAGTAACGAACACCCGAAATCTACAATTATGTAAGATAATATTAAAATGCTTGTGGAAGTGTATTTTTTGGGGGCCCAAAAAAGACTAACCACGTGACATTATTCCTTAAGGGGTAAACGTTTGGTAATGGCACTTGAGCAGGCTTCTGGGATGAAGTTTTTTTTTCTGGGGACCACTGTATGTATGTATGTATGTATATACAGTGGTCCCCCGGTTTTTTATCTCCAAATCGAACATTTATGGTGTTTTTTTGTAAGTGTGTTGAAGGGATTTTTGGGGTCTGAAATAGACCCCCTACGTGACATTATTTCGGGGAATTAAATTGTTGGAATGGCATTGAGCAGCATTCTGGGCAATTTTTTGGGGAAAAAGAGGACCACTGTACAGTGGTACCCGACTTACGATATTTTTTTATTCCGAATGCTGTTCAAGTGCCATTACCAAACGAATTTATCTCCATAAGAAATGATGTAAAATAGACTAGTCCTTTTTGACCCCCCTTAAATTACAAAAACATTTAAAAAAAAACCCTTTCATAAAAAGGG